>JAHLJY010000023.1:0-297290 GCA_025526955.1 Gorgonomyces haynaldii | reverse complement strand
GAGACTCTTAATCCGTAGAGACTCTTAATCCATATTCAAAAACCTATAAAGCGGCCCCCAGGCCGCTACTATCTTTCGAACGACGAAGTCGTGAGATGTTAAATGTTGTTTTAAACCAGCAAAACTACTCATGATCCGAAGGATCATGTCGAACGACGGAGTCGTGAGAAGTTAAAAAAATATAAAATACAGAGAAAAAATAAAATAACAAAAATACAAAAAATACAAACACAAAAACTCAAAACATCTCATTCTGCCCTCTAGCATTGAGATCTGTTTTGTTGCTAGCTGCCCTTAGGTGGGTCTGACCAAGCTTTAATCATCATAATATAATTTGATAACCCCCAACCGTGCTCCAAAATCACCCTAATGTTGTCGAGCTATTGTCAAAATGAGTACCCTTCTCTTGTTTTCTTGGTCTTCTTGTTTTGAAGATGGCTCGTTGGAAAGCCCTGTCTAGCTCATGACTAGGGACTCCACTTTTTGCCAAGAACATTTTGACATCAGCTTCTGTTAAACCATTCTCGAAATCCTGGTAGGTTAAGTTGCCAGCTGGCTGTCCAGTGGTTGGGTCAATGTAACTACCATGGAAGATAACAGGATAGTTCTTGTTCATAATGTCCTGATATGTCTTCCCCTCGTTCCCTTGAAGAGCATGGGGACGATAGCGTATATTGCCTCTTTGCGTAATAAACTTTTCCAAGCGACTGCAGACCAGGAACTTGTCAAAGCAGTTGTTGATGCGCAACGCCATACCGGGTTTAGTGGTTTCTATCAGCAGTAAAGAACTTTAATGAGTCTTGCCTTTTAAACCTTGGTGGCGGCTGACGTGGCGCCTGATGCGGCACTGCTATTTTGAGATTCCAACATGCTGGAAACGGGGCCTGGGACAAGTCCTAGTTGAGAGCAGTAGGAAGAGAACTTGGATGAAGGAAGGGGCTTGGTCCAAATGTCAGCAGGGTTCAATGATCCAGAGATGTGCTGAACAGTGATTTCACCAGATTGAGTCAATTGACGAACAAAGTGCAACTTGGCTTCGAAGTGCTTGTTACGATTGGTGACCATTTGGAACTTGGAGTTCTGGATGGCTGAGGCATTGTCACAGAAGATCGAGATGGGAACGCTTGAATCAAGATAGCGAAGAGCAGTAAAGAGAGTTCGAAGAAAGGAGGCTTCAGTCGCAGCATGGTACAACGCAGTGAGTTCAGAGTGTGTTGAGGAGGTTGAAGTAGATGACATGATGTGAGAAGACCAAGAGATCAAGGCTGAACCAAAGAAGAATCCAAAACCAGCGGTGGAGCGAGCAAGATCAGCATTTGCAAAATCAGCATCTGCAAAGCCAGAGAAGCGAATAGGACCTTCAACAGAGACTGAAGTCCCAAGAGAAGTGGCAACAAGAGACGTACCAGCGGGAGCAATGGCGAATTCCATGTGGCGGGTGGAAACAACATAGCGAACGAGATTCTTGAGGAACTTGAGATGCTTTCGTCCAGGATTGTGCAAGTAGCGAGAGCACACTCCTACATGGAGAGCAATGTCAGGACGAGTGAAGCGCATGAGCTGCGACAGCGCTCCAACAGCAGCACGGTAAGGCTGTGAAGACATGTAGACTGCCTCCTCTGAACCGGGAGTAGGACAATCAGCAGAAGAAACGGTGAGACTATCCATAGGAGCCTTGACATTGGCAGTAGGGATGTCAAGAAGATTTGCAAGTCCATCAATCAGTCCAGGTTGAGAAAGGCAAAATGAATCGAGGGAAGAGGTGCGACGAATGTTGATGCCCAAAATGAGATTGGCAGGATCATCAGTCATGCTAAAGTGTGATTGCAAGTGAGTGTAGAGAGAAGTAGAGTCACTCGCAACATCAGCAAAGACGACGAGATTGTCCACATAGAGACCAACGGCGAGTAAAGTGTTTTCAGTCCACCGAAGATAAAGGCATGGATCAGCAAGAGAGGGTTCTAAACCAAAAGAACAAAGTACTGGATCGATTGTCTGGTACCAAACACGTGGAGCTTGTTTGAGACCATAGAGAGACTTGTGCAGACGACAGACCCAGTCAGGATGTGTTGGATCGATGTGAGTTGGCGGCTGGGTCATGTAAATCTCTTCAGAAAGATCGCCGTAAAGGAAAGCACCCGATACATCAAATTGTCGCACTTCCATTTTCCGATGAGCAGCAACAGCCAAGAGGGAGAAAAAGGATTCCTTTCGAAGAACGGGTGCAAAAAGATCAGTGTAGTCAATACCGGCAAGTTGAGAGTAACCACATGCACAGAGACGTGCTTTGTATCGAACCACATTTCCATGTGCATCACGCTTGATGCGATAGACCCAAGTATTTGCGATGGGTTTGCGATCTGGGGGAGGAGGAACAAGAGTCCATGTACCAGACTGGAGTAGTTGAGCAATTTCATCATTTTCGGCTTGATACCATAAGTCAGAGTCAGCAAGGGCATCAATCTCTCGCCAGGAAGATGGAGTCGCATCATCCGCAGCAGCACGAGAGACACGAGCAGGAGGCAACTGATACCAGATCACATGAGAGTGATCCAGATGAGTGGCGAGATCAGTTGCAGCAATCTGATCCACAGACAAGCTTTGAAAGGCACTACCAGATAGAGAGGAGAGTGAGACACGGCGAGCTTTTGGATCAAGAGAAAACTTACCGTATCGCGGATGATAGTACATCCCAGGCTGTCCTTTCACAGCACGAGAACCTTTTGGAATGGAGCGATGCGTGATGGGAGAGAGATTGTCTCTGGCGACAGGTACCAAGTCTGGCTTTGGGGCAGCAGCGCGAGTGAGAGGGCGAGAGAAGCCAGTGCTGGACTCAGCCAGTGGAGACGATACCACAGGAGAGTGAGGAAGGGAGGCAAGATGAGAAGTGGATGCACCAGTAGAGACAGCAGAGTGAGTAGGAGTTTGCTCGTTGTCGGTGCCAGAGGTAGAAGATTGCTGAGAAGCAATGGAAGAGAGAGGAGAGAGAGTGGAGACAGAGGAGAAGATGCTGGATGTGTTCTGAGGAGAGGCTGAGGAACTAGGAGTGTTGAGAAGAGTACTATGAGAGGCAGGGGTGTCAGGAGTGGCTATCACAGGAGTGGAAGATTGATGGATAGCAGAGAGCAGAGAAGATGGATCAAACACGGGAGCTCGTGGAGAGGAAGATGGGGTGGAAGGACGGTAGTTGGGTGGAGTGAACACAACGTTTTCGAAGGTGGACTTTTGTGTGGTGCCATCTGGCAAGAGGAGAAGGTAGCCTTTGGCAGCAGTGAGATACGACAAAAGGCGGGCTGGGGCACCACGATCAGAGAGTTTGGTTTGGCGATGAGGAACAGGGACGCGTTTGAAGCAGTAGGCACCAAACGGCTGGAGATGAGAGATGTTGGGTGCAGATCGTTGATCAAACCAGATTTGATGAGGAGTGTCAGCGGGAGTGCTGCTACTGACGAGAAGATTCATGGCATGGACTTTGTGTTGAGCTGCATGATGCCAAAAGGTTTCATCGAGACCAGAGGATGAGAGCGAGGCACGAACACCGTCCAGGATGGTACCATTGGTGGATTCTACCTTGTTTTGGTGAGAGTTGTACGGCACAGTGAATTGCTGAGTAACACCGTGCTCGAGACAGTAAGAGTGAAGAAGGGAACTGGTGTTTTCGCCAGCATTGTCACTACGAAGATATGTGATATGACGACCAACACGATTGTAGAAGGCTTGATCAAAGGAGATAAGACAACCTGTGACATCAGACTTGGCTTTGAGAGGATAGATTGTGGTGTAGTGAGAAAAGTCATCAAGCAACACAAGCAAGTACCGATGACCATCTGTGGAAGGGGGAAGCGGGCCAACAAGATCGTACCAGATGATTGCACCTACGTTAGTACTTCGAGGCAGTGGAGATTCAGATTTAGGCGGCGTGCGTTTGCGAAACTTTCCAATCAAGCAGTGTTCGCAAAAGGCGGAGTCATCATCAGTAAGAGAGACACCAGAGACTGCAGAGGAAGAGATAGACTGCTGCAGGGCTTGATGATGAGTGTGTCCACTGCTTTCGTGGAGAGTACGGAGCGAGACTGCTTGAGAGACAGAGGCAGCATCAGCCAGCATCACCATGAAGGTGCGGCCTTGGCGATGGCCTTCGAGGAGTACTTGAGACGAAGGTTCAAAGGAGTAACCAAAGAAGACTTTACCGTCTGCACGGAAGAGAGTGTCCACACCAGCCAAGGAGAGCGCAGGGATGGAGAGGAGATTGTCTTTGGAGGATGGGCACACAAAAGCATCGCGGATGGGCAGCATGCTTTCACGATCACCAGAAGCCGTGGCAGTCATGGAGTTTCCGTCTTCAGCAGTGGCAATGGAGTGGTGGAGAGGGACAGCATTGTCAAGCATGTCAGAAGAGCGGACAATGTGATGCGTTGCACCAGAGTCAACAACAAACGCAGTGGCATCCACACGGCTGGCACGAGCAGCAGGAGGAGTAGCTCGCTGGATGCGGCAGAATCTCGACTCTGGAGCGTGAAGGAGTCGCTCATAACCAAGCGGCTTGCAAACGGTGCACTCTGGTGGACGAGAAGATGGAGTGCAAGTGAAGCATTTGGTCACATCAGAGAAGTGGTCGCATTTTTTGGAAGTTTCCTTGGGTGGAGTCTTTGGCTTGGAGCGTGATGGGGGTGGGAGCAGTTTCGTGCGATTGGCGGAGGAAACAAGGAGTTGGGCTTCTGCAGATGCCTTTTGGAAGATGGTGGTGAGAGTGTCTTTGTCAGTCAAGGAAGAACGAATGTGAGCCAGATTCACTGGAATGCCAGCAGTAGCAATGAGAGTGAACAACTCAGTAAGGGAAATCGAGGTTCCAGTGATGGAGCGACGAAGGGCAGCACATTTGAGATCGTAATCCAATCGGCAGGCAGTGGGATTGAGAAAGTCAAAGCGGAAGTTCAAGAGATCCTCTAGAGCAGCAACTTTGGATGGAGCAGAAGTGGATGCGTAGAGGCTCTCCAAGTGAATCCAGAAGGAAGAGACATCCAAATCATCGTTGAGAATGGGCTCGATGATGGAGGTGCTGACAGAGGCAAGGAGGGAGCCAAAGACAGCATTGCTGGCTTTGGGAGAAGGAGCCTTGATGGCAGAGTCCCAGGCAGATTGAGATTTCAGGTAGTTGACAGCAGTCACACGCCAGTGGCGATAGTCAGATTCAGAGGCAAGGTGATGAATGGCAGCTTTGTCAGTAATGGCGAGAGTAGTGCTGATAACGTATCAGCAGTAAAGAACTTTAATGAGTCTTGCCTTTTAAACCTTGGTGGCGGCTGACGTGGCGCCTGATGCGGCACTGCTATTTTGAGATTCCAACAGTTTCCATGTTAGAGAAGAATTTTTGGATGCGACGCGTTATCGAAGGTGCTTATCGAAAGTGCTTAACGAAAGTGCTTACCGAAACTCATGAACCTTGACCAAGTTGGTCGATGTTACTTCTTAGCTGGAGCCAATAGGAATGAGGGTTAAAAGAGTCGCTAACGAGAAATATGGGAGTCAGGGAGCATTCCTGGCAGGACTTGCATAGGAGTGGACGGGAGGCTCCTTAACGAAACTCCTTACCGAAACTTCTTAACTTCTCCAATAGTCGCCAGATAAAGCTGAAACTTTGCCAGCGGTGATGAAATAGGATGTAGAGCCCATCTGTATACTTTTTTTGTCGATGGAACTTTTATTGCACTTTGTATCCGCGGTTTTTCACCAAACCTGAACCCCAACTGGTCGTGAATATTTGATCCTAATGTCAAAGTCCACTGTAAAAGTGGCCAACTGAGATCGTAGCGGAACTATGTTACTCAGACGATTTAGGACCAAAGTTGTTTCATGGTCTGTTACACACCCAAATCACACCAATTGGTCTGGGCAAAGGCTGATCACGAGTGCTTAGGATCCAGAGTAAAGGATTTGGTCGTTTGCAATCTCATTTCGCAAGATATTTTGTTTCTTGCTCAAGCAGTCTCGCACTATTCAAGCCACAGCACAAAGGAAGGTCATGGCAGTACTTTTAAATCTCAGGGCTGTATGTGGAAGACAGATGAGATTGATTGGAAGACATTCTTTATTTGGCTATATACTACTGTTCAGAGGCTCTCCTGCATTGTAGTCTATCCTTGCCTCTCTCAGACGCCCACATGAATCTTCACGGTCGGACACTTGACAGATGACGCGATCGTTCTTGTTGGATCTCTGTGACTTTCATCTGTTCTATCTGGGATGTACGAATGTGGGGGACATGGTGGCAGTAGATAATGTCATTTATATCTTCCAAATTGTGTCTGCAAATGGATATTTCGTATTTCTGTTGCTGCGGTTTGTCAGAGAATGCATTTTCAACAGAAAAGCAATTGCGCAAGTCGTGAATGATCTGGATATTGTTGCTGTGCTTGCTGGTATCACAGTGAGCTTCAGAGCTGCCATGATTGGAAGTCTCCGAAGCGTGTCGTTGCTAGACCGAACCACACTGTCTGATGTGGATGTCCAAGTGCATGTACGTACAACGATACTGCTGGAAGTTGTGCAGATAGTGTTTGGAGCATTGTCGCTGGCTGCTTTCATCAACACGATGGTCAAGACAGCAACTGGTGCCAATCTCTTTCAACCGATCAAGATTGGACAGAGAATTGTAGATCCAGGCAAGGCATTGAAGCTATTTAGACTGTTTGTCCTCCTGATGACCCTGACAACTGCGTTTCTGTTTGGATTTCTGGGATTGAACGGATCGTATGAGGATTTTGTCTTTTACAGACGCCTGCACTATCTCTTTCCAGCCACTGTGTCAGTAGTAGTGTCTATGCCACTGTTGACTGTGTTTGGGTCCAAAGTCATTCGCGCACTTGAACAAAGGCAGCCAGAATTGCTCTCCACAGTCGATAAGTCCAAAGCAGGAGATATGAGAGACAAGACACAAAAAGTGTGGACGCTGCGAGTGTCGTTTGTGGGTGTCATGCTCATGTACGCGTTCACGGCCATCAATTTCATCAGTGTAGTGGTTGTGAATGAAGTGTACATGTTGGATCACAGAGCGCTGCTTTTGTCAAAGGTATGCCTTGGATCGTTCTATTGGCTGTACTTCACATGGTATCTCCAGTGACTCCAGGTTTCTCTTCATCCTGTACTCTAAATTGCTGTCATAAATCTGAAATTCTTTCCAATGACGTCACTAGAAATCTGCGATATTTCAGTTTCCACTGCCTTGTGTCCAGACAGACAACGCTATCTGTATGAAGACATTGTGTTTCAAGCATTGTATCTGTTCCAAGTCTGTGTGTTTGTGTGGCATCTGATTCGGAGATTTCTCCAGTGGACTGTTCTCAAATCCAGCGATAAAATGGCTCTTCTCATGGCCATACATGGTCTCTTGCGCTTTGCAATGCACTACAGACTCTACATCTATGATGGACAGGATGTAGATGGATTGCGGTGGAATATGACATTGGATTTTGTGGCAATGAGTCTCTCGGGTGGAGTGTCGACAATAGCCATCAATGGCATGATCCAACTTGCAGGAGCTGTCAATCTGTACAGTATTTGATCTCATTCAAGAGCCAGTGACAATCTTTCGTCAGACAGTCAAGGCAGAGCATCTCTTTACGAGCATACGACTCTCTTGCTTTCTCATCAGTCTGTTGCTCTTTGTGTTGTGGACTATGAGCATCAATCAGCCATCCTATCTCTTCTACAGACTCGCATTCTATCTGTTCAGTGTCTGTGTGGCAATACTTCTGGCAGCACCGAACATGCTCCACTTTGGCAGATTGGTCATCAGATTCGCTCAAAATCACTTTACATCCGAATCTGTCAAGAGTTATGGACAAGTGACACAAGTGGAGCCAGATCAGGGCAAAAAGAGGATCTTGCGTGTGTTGAGAATGACTGTATGGTTCATGGTTTGTGCTGTATATCTCCCAACTGCTATTGCTGTTTCTTTGTTGGCGTTTGCTCCCTTTCTGCCCATTCAAGTTCAGTTTCCACTCAAGATTGTTTTTAATTCGGTGTATTGGATCTCGACTTCATCTATCCTCGTTATCGTCCTCACTGGCAACTAGACATCTTGTCATCTGTGACTGGGTAGTGTCTTTCTGTTTGGAAGGTAACGTGGAGATGCCCTTGTGTCAAATTTATCACTCTCAATTCATTTCTATTTGTCTGTACAACGACATTTCACAGTCGCATGTAAAAAGGCAGCTTATTGTACTCCTGTTGCGCTTTTGGATGCCCACCATCCATGGCTTTCCGGTACCACATCTTGGCCAATGGGTAGTTTTTTGGAATGCCAAGACCATATCTATAGAGGTACCCGACGCCAAACGCTGCATCTAGATCTCCTTGATTGACTGCTTTGAGATACCATGTTGCAGCTTGCTTGTAATCTTGCTCAACGCCTGTTCCGTCTTTGTAAAAGTTGCCAATTTTGGATTGTGCAGGAGCAAATTCTTTGTATGCAGCCATGAGATACCACTCGATTGCCTGCTTGTAGTCCTGTTTGACACCATTTCCGTTTTCATAGAGATATCCGACTGAAAATTGCGCAGCTGCAACACCTTGATCTGCGGATTTCTTGAACCACTCCATTGCTTGCTGATGGTCTCGTGTGACACCTGTACCATTTTCATACATAACACCGATGCGGCACTGAGCGTCTACATTTCCTTGATCTGCAGCTTTCTGGTACCACTCCATAGCTACTCCATAGTCCTGAGTGACTCCCTCGCCATCTTCATAGACCCTGCCCATGTTGATTTGTGCAGATACATATCCTTGCTTGGCAGCTTTCAAGTACCACTCCGCTGCCTTCGTGTAATCTTGTGGAAACCCAATTCCTTCTCGATGCATGGATCCAATACCGCACTGAGCTACTGGTGAACCGCCTTCCAATGCTCTCTCGTACCATTGCATGGCCTTTTCAACATCTCTGTCCACTCCTTGGCCAGTCAAATACAAGCGCGCAATGGAGGCCATGGCATCATAGTGGTTCTTCTTAGCAGCTCTCATGTGCCAAAGCATGGCTTTCTCAAAGTCTTCTTGCACGCCTTTTCCATAGTCGTAGATATGGCCCAATCTAAACTCTGCTTCAGTGTGTCCACGATTGGCTGCCTTTTCCAGATAGATAATGGCATTTTTGTACTGCTTGATCTCATAAAACTCCATTCCAGTCTTGTAATCCTGATCTTCCTGCACAGCTGATTGCATGGAAGGCGTGTTGTACCCAGAATCTTGTTTCTCTCCAACAGCTGGTAGCTCTCTGGACTTGAATTTGGCAGATGGATGCAAAGAAAGGGATGCAACATTGGGGAAAAGCTGTTCAGATGAGTCATTGCTGGACAGTCGTGGATATTCAGACAGGAGTGCTCTTCCGTGCATGCGTGGTCTTTGTACCTGCTCTTCTGGCTCTTGCACTTCAAGACTCTCATCTGCACTGTGCAATGCCTGGATGATCTCGGCACAGGATGGCCTCTCTCTCTTGTCAACTGAGAGACACTGCTGAATGATCTGCTTCACAGATGGATCCTTGACACGCTTCTCAACATCTGTGTCCTTGAACTCATCATCCACGCTTGCCCTGGCATAAATCTCATAGATGATCATGCCCAGGGCATAGACATCCGACTCTGGTGTGTTTCTTCTGTCATTCTTGAGTTCTGGTGCCCAGTAGATTTCCGTGCCTGCTCTTTCACCAACGCTACTTTTGGACATGGATTTTGCCTTGGCCAGTCCAAAGTCTGAGATCTTGGCTCTAGAGAGATCGCCAGTCAGTAATACATTCATAGATTTCATGTCTCTGTGCACAATCTGCTCAGAGTGAATGTACTCCAATCCAGATGTGATCTGAAGAGACCATCGCTTCTGCATCTCCGCAGTGAGTGTTCTCTCTCTCTTGGCTAGCGGCTCGTGAAGATATTCGTTGAGATCACCACCAGTCATGAGTTCCATGATGAGACCAATGCCTTTGCCAGAGATGGCTAGTCCCACAAACTCAACCAGATTCTCGTGCTTGAGCTTGATCATGGCTTCTGATTCCTTCTGGACCAGTTCAATGGAAGCGCCATCTTTCAACCACTTGACTGCGCGCTGGGTTCCCTGGATGTCTTGCTTGAAGACGACACCAAATCCACCTGCACCAAGGTACTCTCCTTCTCTTTTGGCAAAGATGGAAGGAATGCTCATTCTAGAGGAAAAACGGCGTCCGGTTTGTGAGGCGGTGCTTCTAAGCCACAGTGCACAGACATCTTCAAACAGAAATCTATTAGAAAATGACACCAAGAGCCAGGCCAATGGCTGCCAGAAGAGATCCACCCACTTTCTCTTCACCAGATGGATGATACTGTCCAGTTGGTTGCACAGTACACGACACAAAGGCGGTTGGAGTACACTGTTTGCCATTGTTCAGTGAAGCTGAGATGGTAGACTGCGATGCTTGAATCTGGCCATTCACACACTGTGCTCCACTGACTGGTGTTGGATCAGACAAGAGACAGTCTTGGCAAGCAAGGGAGGGTGTTGGAGTGCACAACTGTCCATTCACTGGAGAAGAGATGGTGGACTGTGTGGCAGACACTGATCCAGAGACACAAGAACCAACTGGCACTGCAGATCCCAAGACGCAGTTCTGGCAGGGAATAGCAGTCGTTGGTGCTGGACAGCTCGATCCAAATCCAGACACTGGAGTGAGTGTTGCTTGAGTCGCAGAAATCTGTCCATTGACACAGCTGGCACCAGACACAGTCGATGGTGCATCCAAAACACAGTTTTGACAAGCAGCTACAGAGGCAGTTGGTGTACATGTCTTGCCCAGTCCCGATTGCGTTGTCAAAGTGGATTGGATGACAGAGATTTGTCCAGAGACACACTGCGCACCTGGTGCTGGCTCAATGGATCCAAGGACACAATCCTGACAAGCAGCTGCAGAAACAGTTGGAGTGCATGCCACTCCAGAGCCAGATGGCGTCACGAGTGTTGCCTGTGTCACACTGATTAATCCATTCACACACTCTGCTCCACTGACAGTCTTTGGTGCGTCCAGGAGACAGTCTTGGCAAGGAACAGCACTGGTAGTAGGAGTGCAAGTGGATCCATAGCCAGATGCTGGAGTGAGTGTCGCTTGAGTGACAGAGATCAAGCCACTCACACAGCTGGCACCACTCACTGTCTTTGGACTGTCGAGCACACAGTTCTGACAAGGCACAGCAGTGGAAGTTGATGCACAGGTGGATCCATAGCCAGACTGAGTCGTAAGAGTCGACTGTGTGACAGAAATCTGTCCATTCGAACAAGAAGCACCAGGAGCAGGCTCAGGAGTCTGAAGCACACAGTTCTGACATGGTGTCTGTGACACAGTTGGCGTGCAAGTCTTGCCCAATCCCGCCTGAGTCGTGAGCGTCGACTGAGTCACAGAGATGGTGCCAGAGACACAAGATGCACCAGGAGCAGGTGTCGGAGCATCCAAGACACAGTCCTGACATCCAGCAAACGAAGCTGTTGGTGTGCAAGTCTTGCCAAGACCAGATGGTGGTGTGAGCGTTGCTTGCGTGACTTGGATTGCTCCTTCCGCACACTCGGCACCGTCAGTCGTTCTTGGAATGTCTAACACACAGTCTTGACATGGCGCATAGGAAGAAGTAGGTGTGCACGACTGTCCAAAGCCAGATGAGGATGTGAGAGTTGGTTGTGTGACTGCCACAGATCCACCGTTGCAAGTATCGACAGCAGTCACATCACCCAGCACACAGTTCTGGCAAGGAACAGTAGATGTTGTTGTAGGACAAGGAGACACAAAGCCAGATGGACTTGTGAGTGTAGACTGCGTGACAGAAATTTGTCCATTCAGACATTGAGCACCAAGCGCTGGCTCAGGAGTTTGCAAGACACAGTTTTGACACTGAACAAAGGAGGTGGTGGGTGTGCAAGTGCTGCCAAATCCAGATGATGGCGTCAAAGTAGGCTGAGTGACAGTGATGAGACCAAAGTTGCAAGTAGCACCGGGAGTAGGTGTTGGGTCACCAAGCACACAGTTCTTGCATGCAGCAGAGGTAGAAGTAGCAGGGCAGACAGTGCCAAAGCCTGAAGATGCTGTCAGCGTTGGTTGTGTCACTGCAACAGAGACACCGTTACACGTACCCACTGGCGTAGGATTTCCTAGAACACAATTCCTACAAGCTACAGAGGAAGTGGTCGTTGGGCAAGCATCACCGAGTGTAGGGGTCACGACAGTCGGCTGCGTTACAGAGATGGATGCACCGTCACATGTGCCTACTGGGGTAGGATCTCCCAGGACACAATTTCTGCAAGCCAGTGCTGTGGTCATGGATGGGCATGGATTGCCAGATGTGGCAGCAGTCAAAGTGGGTTGGAAAGCTGCAATGGAGACGCCGTAACAAGGGCCATAGGGGGTAGGTTCTCCCAAGACACAGTTCTTGCATGCGGCAGAGGTAGAAGTAGCAGGACATAGACTGCCATAAGAAGCTGCAGTTAAAGTTGGCTGAGTCACAGAGATCGATTGACCATTGCAAGTGCCGACAGTGGTGGCAGAGCCCAAGACACAGTTCTTGCAAGGAATGACAGTCGTGGCAGAGGCAATGCTCGAAGTGCACGATGGATCACCAATGGATTTGGCAGCAACAGGATATGTCGCAGTGATGGAACCAGTGCAACTGCCAACAGTCGTGAATGGGCCAACAACACAGTCCTTGTAAAGTTCAATCTTTCTGATGCGATTGTTGACGGCATCAGTCACATAATAGATCCCTTGGCCGGCAATCACAATGTCAAAGATCTGTATGAAACGAGCAACGTTTGCAAAGCCTTCTTGATAGCCAAGTTGATCTGATCCAACAAAAGTGGAGGCATCTCCAGCAGGTGTAATCTTTCTGACTGAGCCACCTGAAAACTCTGTGACAAACAAGTTGCCTTGATCATCGAATTTCATCGCGAATGGACTATTGAATCTGGCAGTCGTAGCAGGACCGTTGACATAGCCACTGTTACCGCAGCTGCCAGCAAACAGTGACACGTCGCCATTGAGTGCTATTTTGCGAATGCAGTGACTGACAATTGAAGACACAAGGACAACACCTTGCGAAGTGACTACAATGCCAGAGGGAGAGTTGAAAGAAGCATTGATACCATTGCCATCAACATCTGCTTGAACACCATTTCCAGCAAGCGTTGAGACGGTTCCACCAGTGGTGATCTTTCGGACGCGATTGCCACTGTATTCTGCAACGTACATGTTCCCAGCAGTATCAAAAGCCAAACGCATAGGGTTGTTGAATGTTGCTGAGGCAAGATTTCCATTTTGGCTCCCAACGGTGCTGCCAGTGTAAGTCGTGACTGTGCCCGAGGTAGTGATGATACGAATACGATGGTTATCGAAATCAGCTACGTAAATGACACCAGAAGGACTAATGGCAATGCCGTAAGGATTGTTGAAGCGCGCGTTGACGCCTGTCCCATCTTGCGTGCCTGCAGTGCCACAAAGACCGGCAATGGTTGTCACTTGACCAGATGGAGTGACTTTCTTGATACAGTGTCTTTGGTACTCTGTCACGTACAAGTTTCCGTTCGCATCTTGAGTGATGCTGTTCGGGTTGCTGAAGGATGCGCCAGTGCCTTGGCCATCTATGTCTACTTGCTGTCCGTTGCCAACAAACGTAGATACATAGTAGCTTGTGTCTCCAATGGCTCCCAGAACGGGAGATATGAGATGGAAGAGCATCGAAAGGAATGACGCGTTCCTCCACATCTTCAAAGCCTCTCACAACAACATCTTGTCGATTTACTTGGTCTTTGGAGAGACAAACTTGGAATACACAATCGCAAAGAGCAATCCAGCACCGACTGGACCCCACAGAAGCATCATCATCCATCCGACTTCTCTGTTTGCCCAAGGCTGCTTGTTGTAGTTGGGATTGTGCACTGGCACTTGCGTCAATGGCTGGTTCAATCCTTTGAACTCTGTGGAATCCACTTGCTTGTACACTGGATACGTCAGACACTCAAAGTCAGATCTCAAAGGCGTCACAAAGATCCTGCCGACAATGTTGATCCACGACACGAGCATTGACAGTCCATGCAGCGTTTTCAAGGACAGCAAGCGCTCTCTGAAACTCTTGGCTGCTGTGATTTGTCCCTTGAGTCTAAAGAACTCTGTTTGAAAGTCCTTTTTGTCAGAGAGTTCAAGCAGCTTCAATGCTTTTCTAGTCATGATTTGCTGGTGGAACGTAATGGCTGTCCAACCCACCAGAATGCCTAGAAACACCAAGACAAACGAGTAGATGACACCGAGAGGCAGACCAGTGTTGTGGATCAAGAGCGATGTGGCAGTCGCGCCAAGCATTGCGAAAATGTAGATTTTGCCCAGCCAGAGATGGGCCCACATGACACTAGGCACCAAGCGAGTGATAAAGCACAGGAAACCCGAGATACCCACGACATAGGCAAAGAAAATGTGCCAAGTGTACATGCTGGCAACACAAGAGTACTTGTCAAAGTGGTATGTGAACGAGAGATCTAGGCGAGAGTCGAGTGGATCCATGCAGAGTGTCGCACGCGATCCATTTTGTATGAAAGTGGAGAAATCTATTTTTCCAGTGAAACCAAACCACCGTAGTTTTTCCCTCCTCCCTTGAATCGTTGGTTCGATTCCGACCCACACACTTTTTTACTTTGTTTTTGCATCATGGACCAACCGAAACGCATCGCGATAGTCGGTGGTGGCATCACTGGTCTCGCACTAGCTGTTGCTCTAGAGAGACTGAACAAGGAATCAAAGAGATTTGAAGTGTATGTGTTTGAACAGCAACAAAAGTATCCAGACAACATGGCGCACTACATCCTCTACAAAACTGGGTTGAAAGCATTGTTGGAACTTGGTCTTGGAAAGCGTTTGTCAAGGATTGGATGGCCTATTGCGTCTTTCAAGTCACTTGAATCTGAGTCTGGTGAGATTCTGGTTGATTGGTCCAACGAACAGAAGCAAGAGTCGTCTGACTTTGACTATCTTCCATCCATGTTCTTGTGTTAATCGCAGGTTTGGTGTCAGACAAGTGGATTTGATTCGATTGCTCTTGACAAGTCTTGCTGGAAGGGAGGATTTGGTTCATGGTCTGGATCTCGTTATCAAGGAAGCCAGCAACGCAAATATGGTGCAAGATGGCATCGAACACGATTTGGCACTCCAAGACTGGTTTGAAAAGGAGTTTCAGGACCTCTTGCCTCAGTTCTACTTTGGATATGAACTAGAGAGCTATCAGACAAGTGCTGAACACGGCATGGTCACGCTCTTCTTCACGAACGGCCAAGAAGTCGACTGTGATGTCCTGATTGGTGCTTTGGTTGATGGTAGGTGCAGATGGATTCCATTCCAAAGTCAGAGAGTTTGTTTTGCACAACAGATGTCCACCGCAGCACTGTTCTTCCTGTGTCTTGCAAGGTATCGTGAGATTGTACTGTCCAGCAGTCGACGCACCTTCAAAATTGTCAGATGGCACACCCATTCAGCAACTCAACCGAGATCAGTTGTTGCGATTGTGTCCTGATGGCACAGCACAGTCGTTTGTTGGACAAGGGATTTCGTTTGGTCTCTCAAACCTTGGAAACGGCATGATTGGATGGACACTTGTTGCGCATCAACAGAAACCGAGAGCGTTTGTGGAAGAGATTTTGGTTGGCAAGGCACGAGATCAGATCCACTTGGCTTCTTTGACGGGTAACGCACTGGGAAGTCAGACATTTGGCATTCCGAGACAAGAGAGCGGTGGCAGTGCTGAAGATTGGGTCTTACCTCCGTCAGAGCGATCTTCTCAAGTGTCTCCCAACAGTCAGAGACCTTCAGCTGTGCAGGAACCAGCGACTAGAGAACAAGAGACAAAACCAGCAACAGTCGTCGCAGATCCAAACCAAATGGAGTTGACAAAGGAAGAAATCGTTCAGTTGGGGCTCGCTCTTGCAATGAAGGACAGAACTATGCCTAAAGAGATCTTTGGCATCATTGCAGAATCAGATCCACAGACAGTGTTCATCAAGGACAATGTTGACTTGGCAGAAGAGCCACCAGCATCGTACATCACACCCAAATTCCATCCAGGAAGAGTCATTCTTGTTGGAGATGCAGCACATGCGATTGCAACGTGTGCCCATGGCTCTGTTGGCGCTTCTCTTGGGCTCTGTGATGCAGTGGTGCTTGGAAAGCTGTTTGGATATGCATTCTCTGCACAAGGCACTGCGGATATCATTCAAAAGTCACCAACGAACCAAGATCTTGACTCGATGCTCTTGTCGTACATTGGCAACCAATTTGTGCAACTGAGACAGCCACCAGCTAGCTTTTATCTATCAGAAGCCAGACAGGCAGTACACTGGAAGAAGCAGCCCGAAGGCATTTGGAAATCAATGACAAAGCTCTCAGTCGGATACACCTGGACACGCTCCACTTTCAAAGACATGCAGACCAGAGGCGGTGTTGAGATGGACCCCAACATCGTTTGGCCCAAACTGCATCAACCACAGTAAATTACTTGTTTATCAGCAACGGTCCCATCAGATTCAATACAGATTCAAACATTGTCTGGAACGCCAGTTTGTCACCCTACAGTTAACCAATGTACTCGTAACTTGTCAAACCCGACAATGACGAGTCGAGACAAGTACCAAAAGTGGATCTGGAACACGATCAAGGCGTTTTCGGTTTGTGCCTGGACATGGATCGAGTAATCGTGGACTCTAAAGATGACAGATTGTCTGCAGAGGATGGAGATGATGTGTTCTTGGACGGTTGTCCAGTTTCCTGAACACACAAACTTGAGTAGCTCGCTATGGATGTCACACACTCCCAGATACTTGAGAAAGAGCATGGGGGTCATGGGACCACTTGGAACATCAGTCTCTACGCGATGGATCAAGTTGACTTGGTGCTGTGCGTCACACAGCCAAGGATGTCTGAGAATTTGGATGCCTGTGAGTCGCTTTTTGGGACCAATGACCAGTATTTGCTGCAGGAGATCAGTCAGGGGTTTGGAGAAGCGTTTGGGTATCGAGAGTTTGTAGATTCTGTCCTTGAAAGGCAGTTGGACGGCCATCATGAGATACAGCACCACACCGCATGACCAAATGTCTGCCGGTGCGCCTCTGTATGGCTTGGCACTGACTTCTGGTGCCATGAGTGCTGGCGTACCCACAATGCCGCTGACTTTGCCATCCTTGTCCATTTTTGCTGCCAGTCCAAAGTCTGACAACTTGATCCTGCCATCTGCAGTCAGCAGAATGTTGCTAGGCTTGATATCTCTGTGGCAAATCGAGTTGCAGTGACAGAACTGGACTGCTTCCATCAACTGCAGAAAGAAACACTTGCAATCTTGCTCTGTCAATCCACTGCCTTTGATGTGGAACATGAGCTCACCACCAGATACCATCTCCATCGTGATGTAAATGTGGTTCTGTGTCGCTACAGCTTGCAGACAATTGACAATGTGTGGATGATGTGGCAATTTCTTCAAGATATCAATCTCGTTCTTGACGAAATCTGTCATGCAGTTTTGAATCGTCTCTTCTCGGTCAATTTGCTTCATGGCAACAGTCTCCTGTGTGTCTCTGTGCCATGCTAGATAGACTTTGCCAAAAGCGCCTTTGCCTAGCAATCTCCCCAAGCGATAATCGCCGACAATGTGATGCGTCTGTGGCATAGGAAAGAGTTTATACAGAAATGATGGTTGGTGCTGGCCAAACAACTTCTGACTCTAATCTTGTCTTGGAGTATCCTTGCTGCTGGATAAACTCATCAATGGACATGATGCCTCTAAACTGCGCCAGACTAGAGATCGTACCACTCGGAGGCAGCTCTTTTCTGAACTTGTCTGAAAACTCGTCAAAGATCTTTTTGGCTTCTTGCTTGGAAACGTTTGTCAATTGCTTGCCAATCGACAGAATACCAATTGACAGATCTCCTAGGATCTTGGAACACTGCTCTGGGTCCTGCAAGCTCTGTTTGTCCAGTTCTTGGTCCTGTTTGATGTCAATCATACGCGATGCCCAAAATGGATAGAAGCGAGCTTGTTGGTCATCCTGGAACAGCAATATTCTGTCATTCGTTGTCGTATGAGACACATTAGAGTCATTCAGAAAGAGTGTCATGAGCTTTAAAGAGCTCTCAAGCAGATGCAAGTAATGGTTCTTGTAAATCAACAGAATGCCAGTGATGAGCTCATTCTCTGTCTGGTGCTTCTTGAAAAAGCGCTGAAAGTAGGCTAGGGTTACAAAAGATACTGGAATACTCGACTCTGTCAACGTCTTTTGCGAGCTCACCGATAATCAATGTGCGTGCTATCTGGGGTCTCTCTTTGTGGCGTAAGAGATCCAAAAGTGACTTCCTATCAATGTCTCCGTCCATGGGGCAAGTTTCAACAGAATCTTGAAAGTACGCGACATCCTGAGGACGACCCAGACACTAACACAAATTTCTCTCAGAATCTGGCAAGTTTAATTGAATAGGCTTGTGAGATATTTGAAGAGCTCAGAATTCTTATCTGTGACAAAATCAGCAGGAGATTTGCCCTTTTGGTTTCGTACATTTGGATCTGCTCGATTGTCGATCAACAGCTTACAAATTTGTTGGTGAGCTTTGTATGCTGCCAAGTGGAGTGGAGTCTCTCCATCCTTGCTCTCAGCATTGACATCTGCTCCTTTTTTAACCAACAGCTCGCACACATCAAATTTGCCTCTTGATGCAGCAAACAATAATGCAGTCCATCCATCACTCATTCTGCCATTCACATCCGCTCCATTGTCGATCAGCAACATGCAGATCTTGTAATGGCCCTTCTCTGCTGCCGTTTGAAGAGAGATCTTTCCAGAATCATCCACAAAGTTCACGTTTGCTCCACGACCAATCAAAAGCTTGCAAACTTCGTACTTGCCCAGCACAGCCGCCCGATGAAGTGGACTGCTTCCATTGTCAAGTATGCAATTGACTGCAGCACCTTTATCAAGTGCCTCTTTGCATTCCTCCAAGTCTGCCTTCTCAATAGCTCTTGCAAGCTGGACGTTCCATCGTTTCTGTTCTTTTGCAGCCGCATTTGGCTTCTTGGCTGTCCCAGCTTGACTGTCGTGCAAGTCGTATGAAGACGACCGTGGCTTGACTCCATCTCGGGTCTGTGCCTTGGCATCTAAAACAGACCCCTCTCTCGTGGCTGGATCTAGTAGCTCAGGCATGCTGGAACTGCTGGATGGTGCTTGATCCTGAGCGATTGCGCTCTTGGACCCAGCCAACTCAGCTGTGCTTCCATATCTGGAGTCCAGTTTCTGCTCCTTGAAGCGTTCTTCCAGAGAAGCCTGTGGCTCAGTGGATCTAGGATCAGATGGCTTGCCTTTGTGGAGCAACAGTCAACAGCTCGCCTTCCAGATGGGTGTAATATAGACTATTCTTCAGTCTCTCTTTGACCTCAGGCAGCTTGGGTCTCTCTGCTGGCTCTTTCTTGATGCAGGCTTCAAACAGTAGCCACACAGTCTCCGGCACTGGTCGATCGTCTGTTCGATCTGGAGTAGCGCCTTTTTCGATCCATTTTGTGATGATATCTCTATGGTTTTCCTCGTGGAATGGAACCAAGCCAGTGAGGATCTGGTAGCATGTCATGCCATACGCAAACACATCATACGGCCTGTCGAGTCTGAACTTGGGGCTGTATCGCTCTGGTGCAATCCATCTCACTGCCTCTGTCATCTTCTTTGCCACAGACTGCTGAGTTGAACTGCTGCCAGCTCTCTTGATCTGGCTCAAGCCAAAGTCAGTGATTCTCACATGGAGCTCATTGTCCAGTAGAACATTATCGCCCTTCAAGTCTCCGTGGATGATCCCATGCTCATGGATGAAATGCAAGCCAGCTGCCAAGCCAAACATCCACTTGACACGCTGCTTCACAGACACATCTGTATGGATGCACAGAAAGCTGGCCAGATTGCCATGCTGGTAGTACGGCATCACCAAAAACGGCTTCTCTGTGTGGATGCAGGCACCGAGCATTGGCACAACATTCGGATGTATTTTCATCTTGCTCCACTTTTCCACTTCGTCCCTCACTGCTTCAAATGCTTGCTTTCCAATCAATCCTTCGTGCGATTGCTAGACAGCCACAAGATTCGTGTCCCATCTGGCTTTGAAGACAACGCCAAACGATCCAGAGCCAATCTGCCCACTCCAGTTTCTAGCTCATCTCGCGTGATCACAGTCCACTTGCATTCTTCTGTCAAGATGGAGCCTGTGCGTGCCTGGATCGTGCTAACAACGGATCGGAGTGCATTCTTGACATGCTCTGCAATCTCTTTGCGGATTATGAGCTGCAAATCTGCCATGGCCTCCAGCTGGTTCTGCTGGTCGATCTTGAGTGCATCCATCATATCCTCGACCTTTCTTCCTTGCCCTTTGACCAACGACGTGAGCTCACTAAGCGAGACTTTGAGATCCTCAGCAAACGCATCTTCGGCACTGTTCTCCTTCCACTGCAAAGTGTGTTCTAGATGGAAGATGTTGGCATAGTTGTTCAACTGGCTTTCATACCAGGCAATCTACAGTCATCCCAATTACCTTGTTCTGGATTGTGCCTGCCTGAGCGTACTGCTTCCACAAATGCTTGTCCGTTTGCTTGATCATCCACTCCTTCAGCTGATTGAGGAATGACAACAAGTGAGCAAGAGCATCCTGGTTGTGCTTGCCTTGTTGTTTCTCGAGCATGTTTCCCAACAGTCGCACTTTGTTCTTGAGGGCTTGGATGTGCTTCTGGCTTGACTTGTGGGTCTCTGCGATCAAGTAGATGTCATAGCAAACCTGGAGCACGGTTACAATCGCAGCCATTTTTGGGAAAGTGCTGAACTCGAACTGCGTCTCGACTCTATGGTCTCTTTGCTTTTCTAACGGAGAGATGGCCGTACAGACTCTAGGAGTGATGTAGCAGTCTTTCTTTGACACTATACACTGCAAACACCTGACAGTATTGGACAGCATTACAACGTTGAGCATCATAAAAGAATGATGTTGGACAATACTGCAGTTGACAAATCCTGACTCTGAAAGAGATTGAGCATCCTTTGTTTGTCCAAACTACACATTGTGGCTGCAATGCACCAAGCATTGGATGTGTTGCCTGTGTGAGCAGTCGGTACACTCACTCACATTGGGTCTCTCTCTAGACTATCTGACTCATCTGTTCGCAGGTGGCTGTGTCCGCAAGGACGTTCACTGACCATTCGATCTGCAGTGCTGTACAACTTGTCGGTCGTTTGCAGTGTACCTGTGATCACCCGGATAAGGATATCAATGGGAGGCATGTAGCCAGGGACAGGAGAGATCAGCCATACTAGAAGTTGGAGCAGCTGGAGTGAATGAATGTAGATTCACAGATTTTTGAGACCCAAAATCCCATTCGCTCTTGCTCAATACATCCCAGAACAGAACTGGCAATTGGACTAGAGAACTGACTCGCATTGACTGCATTGGCATATGTCCTGTGTGAAGACGCAATCTCAGATGTGACAGGCATCTGAAGAAACAGGTTGGCAAAGACCAAGATCTGGCCATACTACCGAACAATGTGACCCATGGCAAAAGCAAGGATGGCATCTCTTGCATATTCTTTGCGATAATGGTTGAACGGTGGATCAGAGATGCACTTTGTAGCAATCATCTCTCATCGAATGATAGCAAATATACATTCCAGTTCTAGAGAACCATCACACTCATCTGGCTGACAAGACAAAGCAAGAGTGACCGTTTCTGGTGCATCCATGGGAATATCCAAGCAAGCTGCAGCGACAAAGCCACTCGTCCCAGTTCGGTTGTGTGATGCAGCTCTTGTTGCGGTTGAGATCCTTGATAAAGATGTGCTTGCATGGTAGTCCATGTGTCTTGAATGTTGTGAATCCTATCCTCAATCATGAGGATCACCAGGCCATGCACCCATCTGCACCCAACGCATAGGTCGCACCATTACACAAAGCATATCTTCCGCCTATATAAGGCATCTGCCTCTTTAGTAAAACTATCTTCTTCCGTAGCCATTCCAATATTGAAGAATTTGCAACGACATTGCAGTCTGGCTATGCTTGGAATCAGAAGTCTAAGATGTCCTCGACTCTCACTTCTTCGGAGAAGTAAGCTCGTTGCTCGGAGATTTTAGACGTGTCAGTATAAGTAGTACGCGTTTCATCTAGTAAACAACCGATAGCTTTATGTTCTCATCAAATGCTGCCTCGCATTTTATTGAACAAGGGCATCCTGTGGCGATTTGTTTTGTAAGTGCAATCCATTAGAATCACATCCGAAACTGCGCGGATGAGCAGCAAATAGTCTTGTTATCTTGGAATTAGAGTTATTCGCAATGAAAGTAGTGTCTTGTCCTGCAGTTGTTCAGCCAGGTATTCAACTGTAGATCGACCTCCCAAGACGGTCTTCAAATTTGATTGACCCAAGTTGGAGAAGTCCTTCTTCAGTACTGGTTGCTCAGGATGCATCTTGCTCAATTGAGTCACAACTTGCAAAGGCGTTCTGCCACACTCGATCATGGAGAGGCCAGCATTCTTGACATCACCGTGCAATTTCCTTTTCTTTGGCGGGGCAAGCAATTCAATTGGATGGTGGTTGTGATCCTTGCATATCAGTCACCATCCAATTTCCGTCTGCGTGATGTTTCAAATGTACCGGACTGGGCAAGCACTCTTTCTAGATGATTTAGATGATGGCTTCTTAATAGTCGCTTCAAAGTGTCTGGGTTTGTTCCTCTTTTCGCAGATCAAAACTCAACGTTTCTTGGCTCTCGGTAGTGAAGCTGGACTGTTGTCTAGCCTGCGCCTGTTTTAGAAACCCTCTCGCTTCAGTTTCAGGGTTGAAATCGTGACATTCTGCTGGCATGTCTGAACGCAACTGTAAAATTTACAATTGCAAAAGTGCAACAGAAAGACATGCTATTGGTTGACAGATACCAAAGAGCCAACTGGTGTTGTGCGAGGGCTGTTGATATGAGATTGCTTCACCACATAGTATACAAGGCGGTAGATACGATCAAATCCTTCCTTGACGTAATTTTCGGGATTCATTTGATACTCTTTTGAGACAAACAACGATCCATTTTCATCAATAAAAACAAACTTCCAAATAGAACCCGTGGAATGGATGCCATAGACTTTTAGGTTCCCCATCCCGGCTTCTTTTCTGCGATAATGGATAGAAGCACACTCTCCGATGCATTGCAGCAGTGTCTCCCTGTTTGTGACTTTAGCTTCAATTGCAACCAAATGGGGAAGATTTCGAAGGCCACGATGGCAGATGGTGTAGTCGCAATTTCCATTCAATCGTCTTTTCTTTTCCTTGTTCACCAAGGTCATATGGTATTCACAAATGATCATAAAGTCTGGAAATTGAGCAACTACTTCCCGAAGAAAAAGATCAATCAGAGTTCGTCTGCTTGCTTCTGCGCCAAATTCAAAGACAGAGCAGTTCTTCTTGAACAGCTCAACAAACTCCTGCGCAGGCTCGATTGTATTATCTACCGGAATATTTTCCCAAACTTGATTTTCGTACTCAACTCCAGTAGCTTCACTGATAAAATGCATTGTAGCTTTTCCATAGGACATTGAGACCATTTCCGTTTCTTTCACTGCGACACTGATCAGTAAAGGGGTCTCTGCACTGTTGTGAGCAGGAATATCATCGTCTGGCTGCAATGGAGGACCACCAGCAGTAGTCGAAAGGGAGAGTTCGTCAGTTGCAACAGAATCAAAGTGGGGAGAGAGCTCCTTCCTGCAAGCCTTGAGAAAATCATCAACATTCTGACAACCTTCAGTAGATACTTGTGTAGCATTATTGGTTTTGAATTTGACCCAGAGTTTTGTCATTTTGAGCAAAGAGTTTGTAAGAACGATCGACGAAATTGCAAGAACTTAAACTGAAGGAGACTTCGCAATCAACTCTTTCATTATGCAGAAACTACTGAATAAACGAATTCAAACCCTTTTCATGTCCAGAAATAAGCGCTGCACATTTCATTCTGACAATTCAAGAAATTTCCTTTGAGCATTTCCCAGCACACACTCCAATAACAATATTCCCACCATTTTCCGGACGTCTTAGAACATCATCCGACCATTCGTCACAAGTCCGACTTTAATGTCCGAAACCGTGCCTGAAAAACCTGGCAAATAAACAATGTGTGGCACATCTTTTCAATAATGAACAATGTTCCAGATCTTGTTGGTGAAGCCCCTAATCGCATTACGTGGACGGTGATTCACCATGTAACAGAGCTGAATGGTCAACTGAGACCTCCGTACACTGACAATCGGAATCTGCTTCCGTATCTTCAACTTTGGAACCTCCTGCTAGCCATGCTTGAGACTGCACGTGCAAGATATCAGCACAATCCACAAGTCCGATATATCCTCCGCATGGGCTTTGGTGTCGCTGGTGCCAATCGTTATGCCCTAAGCATTAAGGCTCGTCTCGATGGAGATCTCAACCCAACAAAATTCTTCAGTCGTCTTGAGCAGATGATCAATCCAATGACACCCTGGATGTTCGGGACACCCACCTGCTCATGGTTTTCATACCAAAAGTTTATTAAACGTGGAATCTTTCGTGTCCGAATGGCTTTGTTGTAAGAGTGTTCCAGTCAATGACGTTCTTGTCTGCAGTAAAGCGCATGGTCTTTTTTGTGAGCTCTGTCCAGAACTCGCCTTTTGTTCTGCTCCATCTAAAGGATCTGTCCGAGAGTGTGATGGTTGCACTTGATTATTCTCTTTAGAGGCATTAACCAATCTAATCATTTCCTCGTGGTTGACAATCTTTCGATTTTCAACATTGAGACCAAACCCTTTGCACTCGATGCTTCCTTTCTCTTTCTTGCTTCATAGGAATACGTCTTGGGACCAAGAGCCACAAAACTCGTGATACAGTCATCCTGTTCCAGCTCATCTTCCCAGTCACCAAGCATGTACCCGAGAGTCACGTTTGGGCCTTTTGGGACATGCTCATAGACCACAGAGTCAGTGTCATGGTAAAGGACCCTTCCCCCAATTTGTTTAGGGTCTCCCAGAGATACAGACGTCCATACGCAGCTACAAATGCTGCAGCGGCAACATTCTTGTTGTTCAAGTCCATGAGCACGTCTTTCTTGACAAACTGCAAGATCGTCTTGTCACCGTGAATTTGCTGTGTTTGCTTGATATCTAGCTCTCCTTCATACTCTCTTCTTAGGTAGGCTTTGTACTCGGCATCATCATTAGTAACGACCGTTTGTGCCAGATTTGGATCTTGGCCGAGTTTACCCCACAATGAGTTGAGCATCAGCTTGGCTGACAGATGTGAGCATGGATTCAGTGTCGTATGCATAATGCCTTGATCCCTGGTCCATCTTTGGCCGCTTTGATTGGCGTGCTTCGACATCCATGAACCTGTTCTCTGGCTTCTGGACGGTCTCCTCCTCATCTTGTTCATCATCAGAGCTAAAGTCCAAGTCGCTTTCAGTCGGCACTACAGTCCTAGCTGAGACATTGTCTTCACTCTGCCCACGGCGATGCTTATCTTTGGAGATGAAACAGCGATGCAGCTCCTGCTCTGGGTAGTGCTTTGAGCATTTGTTGCACCACAGATGATTGCATATATGTGTCCAATTGACTGCATACTTCTTGGAACAGGCTTCGCAGGTAACCCACTCCAGATTGTTGCTGTTGCACCAGGATTCATGGTGCTGGATGCAGACACCACCAGCCATGTCCTTGCCACATTGCCCACAGGACCGTGTGCCATGCACTTTCTTGTTTCGATGGTACATGAGGTCGCCACTCGAGTTCAGCTCGTAGTTTCCACAGTCAAAGCACCGAAATTCATAGACACATCGATGCGTGTGCAACTTACGCTTTGTCACCCATCCACAGCACTTGGCACAGAATTGATGACCTCGATATGCGTTGAAGCTTCTGGAATAAGCTTGCATGTTTTCAATGGAGCTGTAGTGATCATTCTCCTGGTCATGATGGATCCAAAGTGTCTTGTCTTCAGCCATTTCAGGATTGCAGTCAAGGCCTTTGAATATGCCTCCTCGAACAGGTTGGTTCGTTCGAGATGAGTAGACAACAATTCGTCTGTCTAGGCACAGATCAAGAACCGATTCAAAGTCGTCGAGCGCCATTTGACCTTGCACCCCAATGTGACTTGAGATCTGTTGAGCAGCACGCAACCAATATTGATTTTCAGGACGTTTGGAAGATCTAGATCTTCTCTTGAACTTCTTCCGATCAGCAGGACTTGCAAGTGCAAACGCAATAGACATCTGGCCAGAAAGGTTTTGAGATGCACTCTGTAGCAATCATCTCTCATCGAATGATAGCAAATATACATTCCAGTTCTAGAGAACCATCACACTCATCTGGCTGACAAGACAAAGCAAGAGTGACCGTTTCTGGTGCATCCATGGGAATATCCAAGCATCAAATTTGTGACATGCATTGGAAGGTGAGATACATGTGAGGTCAGCTGCGATCATGTGGATCTCAGAAAGCGCCTCAATCGATATCGCCATCCATTTCGGGAAGTCGCGTATCCATCGTGTGTGACAGCAGTGCCACTCATCGATTTGAACTATAAAATCGCGGGGTTCTGGGAAACGGCATGCTTCATTTGTTGATTGCCAATGCTGCAGCCTCTTTTTACCCACCTGACTATCCAGTTTCCACCCTTTGTCAGACACAGTCCAACATCCAAGTCTGCGCTGTGAACAAGGGCTTCAACAACCCTCGTATTGCCATCTCTTATCCTTCTGCTGCCACGCTGTGGGCACAAGCCTCTCCAATCAACGTTTGGATCCAGGTCAACTCTCAACAAGGCTTCTTCAAGCTTGCTGCCAACCAAGACAAGACTGCTGCTGGATACACTGTCGGTTACTTGCGAGATGTCCAGCTCTGCTACCGAGCCACTGTTCAAGATGATCCAACGTATCCAGGTGACAATGTTCAGTACAAGAGATGTCCAGTGACACCATTGTTCCCTCTCTTAGAAGGCGGACCACATGAGGGATCCACTGGCTGGTTCTACAATCCACCACCTCAAGCTGAACTCAACTTGGTCAAGGACCAGAACTGGGACATTCAAGTGGCTTTTGTCAACGAAAAGGGAGCTTGGGACTCTCAGTTTGGTCGCAACTACCGCTTCAAGTTTTAGTCAGTAAAAGCTTTCATGAGATCTTCCAAAAGTTGTTGCTTTTCAGACTGTGGCAAAAAACTGGCTCTGGCTGCGTTCAAAACTGACTCTTGCAGATCCTTTGTGTCCAGTCCAACCAGATCGTGAGCAATTTCGTATTCGCGTGTCAGATTGGTTTGACAGACTGTTGGATCATCTGTTGAGAGTGAGTAGGACAGTTGGTGCTGCTTCATTCCCAAGACAGGATGCTTGCTCCAGTCCAAGTGGTGTCTATCCTGACTCGTTTGACGTGAACTTGTCAGACAGCACTCCAAATGCACGTTTCTGTCTTTGACGAGTTGAATGACAGCTGGATCAGTGAGTGTATTGTATCCATGTCCAATCCTCTCTGCTCCCATGACAGAAATCGCTCTCTCCACTTCCTGTGCTGGTCCAGTTTCTCCAGCATGCAGCGTGATTCTGATCCCATTCTCTCTGGCTCTATCAAACTCTGCTTTGTGTGGCAGTGCGTCATGCATTTCATCACCTGCCAAATCAATCCCCACAATGCTCTCTTTGAATTCAATCGCCAGATCAACAATCTCACGTGTCCAGTCTGGAAAGTGTCTCATGGCAC
Organism: Gorgonomyces haynaldii; assembly: GCA_025526955.1. Taxonomy (NCBI): domain Eukaryota; kingdom Fungi; phylum Chytridiomycota; class Chytridiomycetes; order Rhizophydiales; family Gorgonomycetaceae; genus Gorgonomyces; species Gorgonomyces haynaldii. Next base: position 269,475 of record JAHLJY010000023.1, on the reverse strand, counting down.
ACAAAATGGTCTTGAATCTCCTCTTGTGCTTTAGAGCTCCCTCTCTCACTGCTTCAGACACAATCTCAACCACTTGTCTCGTTGACAGACTCTCTGATGTCAAAAAGTGTGGATTGTAGCGCAGCTCTGCATAAAACACATTCTGGTCTGCCAATTCCTGCAGCAATTCAAGTGTCATTTCTCGAATGGCAATGGGATCCCCCTGAACAATGGGTGTAAAGAACACAAACCGCTTCAGGAACTCTGTCAGTGACTGGCATTTGGGTCCAGCAGCAATGTACTTGACCAAGTCCAGAGGTTCTTGGACATCGTTTGGGAGTGGAATGTTGCGTCTCTTGGCTGTAGAGAACAGCAGTTGAGGAGAGACTGCTCCGTCTAGGTGCAAGTGGAGTTCAACTTTTGGAAATTGGCGCATTGGGAAAGTTTCAGATTTTGACACTTTACTTTTTGTCAACATAGCCCTTGACTGCTTCTGGCTTGCCAAAGACATCATCCATGTCCTCTAGAGATTTGCCCATGGTTTCAGGCACGAAAAAGTAGGTAAATGCAGCCATGGCGAGACCAGTGGATCCAAAGATAAGATACTGCTGTGGACCAATGGCATCAGAGATATAAGGAGAGACGAGTGCAATGATGGCGTTGTTGCCCCAGTTGGACATGGTACCAGCACCAGTTCCCTTGGCTCTGACACGGAGTGGGAAGATCTCGGATTGGTAGGCCCAGACGACAGGTCCCCATGTAGAGGCAAAGTTGAGGAAGAACAGATAGACAGAGAAGATGGCACCCCAGTACAAGCCACCATTGCCAGTAGATCTTGCAAGACCAATAAACGTAAACACCAAAAAGTGAGCGATACCCATGCCAATGCCTCCCATCAACAACAGCTTTCTGCGTCCCATGCGTTCGATCAAGTACATGCCAGGGAAAGTGGCAATAAAGTTGATAAAGTCGTTCAAGAGTGTAAACGTGATGGCAGCAGAGTCAGGATCGATGCCCATACCTTTGAGCAAGTCACCTTGGTAGTAAAGAATGACGTTGATACCGGTCCATTGCTGCCAGAATTGCAAACCAACAGCGATAAAGAGTCTGTTTCTTAATCCAGGCACAAAGAGTTCACCCCAGGAGCCGTTGCCGATCTCGCGTTCGGTTCTGATGGAATCTTGAATGTGCTTGAACTCTGCGATGGCGTATTCGTCAGATGTGGTCTCTCCTCTGAGCTTGGCAACAGTTTCCAATGCTTCTTGGTCTCTGCCCCTGGTAGCGAGCCAACGTGGGGATTCAGGCATAAATGACATGACAAGGATCATCAGGATGGCTGGAACACACTGCATACCCATAGCAAGACGCCATTCAGTGTCATAGTCAGTCTTGTTGATGTCAATGAAGCCAGATCCCATACCAGTGCGGCCAAGAGTGACAATGATGATCGAGTTGACAGAAGCAGCGACAAAGATACCGATGGTGATCATGAGCTGTTGGACAGTAATCATACGACCACGGATTTCAGTTGGAGCAGCCTCAGAAATGTAAAGAGGAGAGCACATGGACAGGATACCAATACCGAGACCAGAGATGACACGGCCAGTGTAGTACGGACCAGTGGTGGAAGTGAAGGTTTGGAGAGCACCACCGATGAGGAAACCAAGACCACCGACCATGATGGATCGCTTGCGACCAAGAGCATCAGCCATGTAAGAGACGATAGCAGCACCGACAAAGCAGCCAGCCAGGAAAGTAAAAGTGGTGAGGGAAGGGACAGTCTTCTTGTCGATATCAAAGAGAGTGCCATCAGCATTGCGTCCGACCATGCCAAAAGTGTACTTGAAGCCAGGCATGTCAAAGACCTGAGAGACAACACCGATCTCGTAACCAAAGAGCAGACCACCCATGGCAGCAGCAAAAGCAATCATGTACCCATAGGCGCTGTTGATCTTCTTGTTCGATTGGAAAGCAGGTGCACCAGCACTGGCGGAAACAGCGACCATTGCTGAGAGGGGAATGCAGGCCTTTTTATAAGGGATCCATCAGTCATACCCCTCTCATTGCCATCACGCGAGTGGCGCAGGGTGTGCCTCAGAAGGGTCGTGCCCGAGCGGCGCCATCAGCTGACTCAAAATCAGCCCAGTCCGCTCAACGGCGGGGTGTGTTTCGCACAAGCCCTCGGAGATAGGTGGCAATCCCTCGGAGCCAGTGGCGGATCTCTCTTTTCTCTTCTGTCTTTCAAGACTGAGAGGGTATAAGGGGACGGTATTAGGGGTCGCGTCATGTGGACATACCCTCGCCATCGATTTCATGGTCTCACAAGACACCAGGTAGAGCAACAGGATCGGGTTCTTGAGCTTCCGAGGCCCCCACCTGACCCTTGAACAGACAATACATTGACCGCTGCAGGCGATCGTGGTATCCATTCACTCTCCCTCCGTTTCTGTAAAGGGTCAATCGTGGGCGTTTATTGCTTGATCGATCAAAAATCGCATACTGAAGAGGCATGCCGATCTTGGACCCAGGCATCGCCCCCTGCGGAAGAGCGGTTTCGGGGGCTGCTTTGTCATTGTTCCCTGAAAATGCATGCATCATACACATTCGATGCGATCTGTGGCAGATCAAACAAGATGTGTGTCAATCCGTCACTTTTACACAACACCACCAATCACACTCCCAATGACAACACTACTAGCGACACTCCCAATGACAACTCTGGCAGATTGGTATCTCGGCCCTCTTTTACCGAGATGCCACTCACACGACAGAGTGTGATGCACACTGTAGTCACACGACACGAACTCATGCAGATGGAGTTCACTCGCACCAGAACACAAGCAGTCTTCTGCCTCTTTCAGTAAATATGAGTCAGGAAATCGTTTATGCAAAGAGGTTGTTCGCATATGCAAACTTCTCTTCATCTTCATCCAACTCTTCTCCCTTGGCAATCTTTTGCTTGATGACTTTCATGAAGGCCTTCTCTTCTCTCTTGGACAGCTTCTTCACTTGCTTGACTTCAGTCGTGTTGCCAACAGCATCAACCATTGTCGTAATAGCTTGTTGATCGTCAATCTTGTCGTCCTGGCGATCCATCCAGCCTTGGCCGCCCTTAGTGGTCAAGTGGCCAGCATCCATGACCCATTCTTCGGTACAAATCGTGGATACAAACTCATTGTGGTGAGAAATAATGACAACACCGCCCTGGAAAGACTCGATAGCACCAGCCAATGCACCAAGAGACTCTCTGTCCAGGTAGTTGGTTGGCTCATCAAGAATGAGGATGTGAGGCTGGTTCCAAAGAGCAGCTGCCATGACGACCTTGACCTTTTGGCCTCCAGACAAAGCTCCCAGGCGGTAGTGAGTGGCAAACTCTGGCTCAAGACCGACATCTCCCAAGTGCTTCTCGACAGTGGTCTGAGAAAGGGTTCTCTGGTACATGCCAGCAGTCTGGGCAATACGAGCATCAATTGCTTTGCACTGCTTCTCAAAACCGTGCTTGTACAAGATACGCTGTCCGAGATAGACACCGTCTCCTTGGCGAGAGTCACCCTTGAATCTGACTTCGTAGTCAAACTCCTTGCCACCCTTGCCTGGACGACGCATGCCAGTCAACTCTTCAATGATCTTCTTCACTGGCTTGTTCGAGACTGGATCCTGGAACTCGTAAGGCACCTTTTGCAGGTCCTCTTCCTCCTTGGTCAAGACCATGGACACTTTGACGAGAGATTCCTTGTCCTCGCCGTTCTGGTAACGCCAACGGATGTACTCGTTAGGAGTCTTGTCCAAATGCTGCTCTGTCATCAATGAAAGTACCAATGTGGTGGAAAGCGTGCTGAGCCACGTAGGCAACACGAGCATTAGGATGCTTCCAGACTTCACCCTGCTGAGGCACGACTTCACCAGTCAACACCTTGATCATGGTAGACTTGCCGGCACCATTTTCACCCACACAACCGACACGAGAAGCCATGGACACTTGGATGGAGATGTCAAAGAGTGTTGGGTTGCTGTTGCCTGGATAGGTAAAGAAGCAGTGAGACATCTTCATCAAAGCCTTGGAGCGAGACTTGATGCCTGGAATAGGACCTGGCTGTGGGAACGTGAACTTGAGCTTGGAGTTCTTGATTCCAAAGTAAGACTTGGCCTCTGGGTTCTTTTCAATGAAGGCATCGAGATTGCCCTTGAACTGTCTGAGCTTGAGTCTTTGGATCTGGAGAATGTGCGTGCAGCAGTCGCGCAGGAAGCCAGAGTCGTGAGAGACCATGATACAGGTGACGTTGGTCAGAGAGTTGATGTAGTTCTTGACCCACTTGACGTTGATGACATCCAAGTGGTTTGTTGGCTCATCCAACAGCAGAATGTCAGCACGCTGCAACATGGCACGAGCCATGGCGAGCTTCATACGCCAGCCACCAGAGAGGGAGGAGACTGGATGGTGTGGCTTTGCCTTGCCGTCGTCAGTGAAACCGACAGTGGCCATGACAGCCAAGACTTCGTCCTTCTTCAAGTGAGACAAGCGAGGATCAGCCATGACGTAGTCGACACAGGACAAGTGAGAGAGTTCACCGAGAATATCAGCTTCAACAAAGACAGTTCTGACTTCAGCTGGATCAGGGAAGCCTTCAACAGAGCCGTTGGCAATGGCTCTCATGAGTGTGGTCTTTCCGGAATCGTTACCACCCAAGAGACCGTACTTGCCACCACGAATCAGACGCATGTTGACATTGTGCAAGAGAATCTTGGTACCGTAGGCAAGCGTAAAGTTGCAGTTGCACAATTCTTCTCCTTGGTCGTCAATCTCTTCCTTGGAAGGCAATGGCTTGACCATGGCAGCACACTCCTTGATGAGCTCTGGAATGGCCTTTTCAGCCTTCTTCTTGTCCAAGACAGAAAGACGGTCCTGAATCTCTTGCCAGTGGTGCATGTCAAACTTGCGGATAGCCATGAGTGAGCAAGACAAGGAAGCAATGTGGTCCAGGAACACTTTGTTGGATTCGCCCATCTTCTTGACGATAGCATCACGCACACGCTTCTCGTCAATGTGCTGCTGACGAGACTTGGCCTCTTCGACTTGGGCGTTCAACTGACGCAGCTGGTTGAGGGAGTTTTCACATACATTTCTGGCTTCTGGATCAGACATGACATCGGCAGCACGCTCAAGGGCAGGCATGAGAGAAGGCATGAATGGAGCAGCATCAAGTGGGTCATCAACGAGACGGGACATGTTGTCGATAATGACAGCAGACTGACGGACAGTAGCCTTGGATCTGGAGGCAAGACCCTTGATGAGCAGAGGCGTGACCATCGCCAGAGCAGGAGACTCGACAGATTGGACAAACGTGACACCGGCAAGCTTGTGCATGATTTCTAGCATTAAAACAAGTACCTTCGGTCTCTTCTGGGTGCGTAATGCAGCGGAGAATGTCAGCCGTGAGATGTTCAATGTCCTTGTTGCCGACGACTTCACAGGCAGCCAAGAGTGCTTTTTCAGCAGCAGTAGTCACTTGCTTCTTGAGATCAACCACACACTTGGAGACTTCAGGAATGACACCCGGCAGCTCAAACCCAAGTTGCTCTGGAGCGTGGTCGCCAAAAGAACCGATGGCTTCGAGAGCAGCGGTTCTGGTTTGCCAATTCACAGAAGGATCAGTAGCTTTGAACAATGCAGGCAGGACAGCGCGAATGCAGTTCGTGGAGATCTCGTGCACGATCGTTCTGAGGGTTGCTTCAGCCAATTCTCTGGTTTCCTTGGTGGCCTTCTTGTCACCAATCACATTCAGAACAGCAGGCAAGTGTTTGACCAGGTACGGCTCAGACTGCAGCAGCTTCTCCTTGGCGAGCTTGGATAGATGGTTCAAAGTTGCTTGGGCTTGAGACTGGTCCTTCTTGTCAAGGGATTCAATGGCTTTGATCTCCTGATCAAGTGTCTTTTCAATTGCAGCGTACTCTTGAGACATTCGTGGGAAAGATCGTGTGACTCATCTCGAATCGTTGTTGAGTGCGGAAAAAAGTGAGTGCAAGTGCAGAGTGAGGAGAACATAGCTGGCTAGTGATCTCTTGCTGATTTCTCTTCCTCTTGTCTGTATTTGCGTTTGAATCAAGTCACGCGACTCTTGCGCCAGGGTGGCGTCGTTCATGCAACTCGGGATGTGAGTCACTCCCAATTGTTGAATTTGTGAATTTTGGGAGACTGCAGAATCCATGACATCCTGACAAATCAAATCAATCCAGACTAGGTTGATTTAAACTTTTTGTGCCGATGTTCTCCCGATACTTTATGACCAAGATCTAAGACTAAAAAGGAGGGGGAGCCGACCTGATTTTATGTGCGCGTGCGGAAACTGGGAACAGGGCGTGATTCAGCGTGTGACCCTTGCCATGCTCCCTTTGGAAGTGCTCATCAAAATTGGCTCTCTCTTGAACGTCCAAGACCTCCTTGAACTCCGCTTGACATGCAAGTTTATTTCCCAGTTGAACCCCCGACTCTCGTTTGACTTGTATCGGGAATCTTGCGAAATGTACCCCAAACTCAAAGCGAGACTGCTCATGAATACCTTTGACCGCACTGTCTTTGAGTTTGTCCTCAAACAGAAGCATCATGCGATGGAATACACCCAACGGTTCATCCACCAGTTGGACTCGTTTGACATTGAGAGAGTGTGGATCTTGCAATGCAACAAGGGATCTCTTGAAAACCTGGTGTGGCTCTCTGGGTACATTGATCCATTGGTGTTTGACGAGCTGTGTCTCCGCAAAGCCAGTGAATATGGATACCATGATGTTTTCCAGTGGCTCTGTCCAATGTCCAAGGATTTGAATCCAATGGTGCGACTGGTGTGCAAGTATGGGCACTTGTCCTTGTTGCAGGATCTCGTCAAGATGGGCGTGTCCTTGACTGAACAGGACAATGGTGCCTTGCGCTGGGCTTGTTCCAATGGCAATGTAGAGATTGCCAAGTATCTTCTCCAGTTTAGGGGGGTGAATCCATCTGCTCAAGACAATTACTGCATCAGATGGGCTGTGATGGGTGGTCATTTGTCTGTGGTGGAGATGCTCTTGCAAGATTCAAGAGTAGATCCAAGAGTAGACAATGACTTTTGCTTGAAACAAGCCCTGAAGCACGGCGATATCAAGATGGTGTTGTTGCTGTTGCAAGATGGCAGATGTGATCCACAAGACTTGCTGCACCAGTGTGTACACACCCAACTGGAACTGGTGCAGTTGATGACTAACGATCCAAGAGTCGATCCAGCAAGCGACAATCAAAAGGCGTTGAAACGCGCATGTGAACACGGCAAGCAAGACATTGTCAAGCACCTGCTCTCTATTCCCGCAGTCGATCCCTCCTTGGACGAAGAGTGTCTTGTGAATGCATGCAAGTGGGGCCACCAAAAGATTGTCAAGATCCTCTTGCGAGACAAGCGATTGGTCCCTCAGCACAACGATAATCTAGCACTCTACGTCGCAGAACAGCAGAAGCACCATCACATTGTGCAATTGTTGATGGCTGATTGGCGAGTCACTGGATTGCCCAAGTTCTTTCCAACCAAGAAAAAGTGTAAGCGGTTCTTGCAAAAGACCAACTGTAAAAAAGTGTATCTCCCTTATTACGAGTTGCAAAAGTAATGTCCGCCTTCATTTTCGAGAGAATGGCACCACCCTACTTTCTTCACCAACCACTGTCCAACTTATGCCTGGGCCTGAGGGGTGAACGCGCTGTTGTCCCAGGCCAGATGTCCGTGGAAACGGCAATCGCTGTTGTCGGCAGTGTCAAGCTCTGGTGTCGTTTCTTATCTGGTATGCACCGTCGTCGACGTGGACGAGCAAGCTGCACTTGGACTGTCGCTTCAGAATGCAGAACATGATCTCCTGGAAGATGGCCAAGTGGAAGGGCGACACATCTGCTTCAGAAGAGGCACACCAGTGACTGAGCATGCACACAGACAATGCAGGGTTCTACCCGAAAGGGCTGGGGCTCTGTTGCCCTTATAGTGGGTATATTGCATTGCAATTGATATTTGTGTGCCAACTCCCTAAAAGGAAGGCGGTCATTTATTTTGAAAATCGTAATAGTGACTCTTCTCTCTTTCCCATCTCTCTTTGCGCGATGAAACTGTTTGTTGGACCTGAACCTGACAAGTACATGATCCACCGTCTCAAATTCGCAATGGAGCATGGTACAACCTTCCAACGCTACAAACGACAACAACCAGACATCCCAGAACCACAAGAAGAGAAACGAGTGAATATTGACGAGTTGCAGGAGAAGCTGCAAGTATTGAGACAAGAGAAGAGAAAGATCTTTAGTATGATTGCAGAGAACATGGAGAAGATGGAAAAGAAGGAGAAGAAGAAGACTGAGCCAATTGAAGAGAAGAAGGAAGAGAAACCAAAGATGTTTCTGCAAGCGAGGCCTATTCAGCCTCAGAGGAGGCCATTTAGACCTTCCGTGCAGCCTAGATTTGACAGACCACAGCGTGGGAGATTCATGTACCAAAGACGACCTGGTTTCCGTCCAGGATGGTAGCAGATCTCTTTACTAAAGCTACTTTTTCTTGTAGTAGCTCTTGATTTGAAGATCTGTGGCAAACGCCCAAACAGAAAAGATAAGAGCAAGCAACGGAGAACACAACATCTAGCATCAACACCAGTACTTCAGCAATCAAGTTGGGACGTGGTGTGCCACCATTGACAGAGATTCTAGCGAGTTCACCGAGAATGTCGTTTGAGATTTGGTAGCGTTCGTTGACAATGCCAGCCAAGAGGAATTGTGCAGCAGCATCAGGAGACACTAGCGTGGAAGTGCCTTCGATGTCTTTGCTGATCTTTGGCTTGGTTTGGTTTTCGTGTTCGAATCCAGGTGTGTCCATGTTACCGGGCAAGTACAAGTGCACAGACGACAATCCAACGAGTTCAGATCTCAATGCTTCACAGAAGCCACGGAGAGCGTATTTGGAAGCAGCATAGCCAGTGAATCCAATAAATGCAAGCGTAGACATGACAGATCCCACAAAGACAAATCTGGATGGAATGATGGCTTCTTGGATGGGATCTGACTTTGTGGCAATCTTCAAAAGTGCTCTAGTCGTGAACATGGCAGAGTAGTAGTTGGCTTCCATCTGCCACTCAGTGTCTCCCTTTTGCAGAGAATGCTGATCGACGAGGAACTGTGGGACTGCAGTACCAGCACTGTTGATGACCCAATCAAACATGCCATGACTTTCAACGAATTTCTCAAGAGTTTCGTAGACAAGTGTGTACTTTGTGAGATCCAGAGCAAGATAGTGAATTTGCTGGTCTGGAGTGACTTTGAGAGCCTTGAGTTGCTCAACGACAAGTTCAAGCGAGTTTTTGCCGTTGGAAATGGATCCACGAGCACAGATAGTGACATGGGCACCTTGTCTGACCAGTTCCTGAGCAATGGAGAGACCGAGGCCTTTGCTAGCACCAGTAACGAGCACTTTTTTGGCCTTGACTTGCTTCTTGAGTGCCTCTTTACGGAGCAGGCCACTGAGGTACCATGAAGAGAGAGAGTACAGCAGACCACTGACAGGAAGTGCAACAAGAGTGATCAGCAGTTCTCCGTAGTGTTCCGAGAAAAAAGTGCCGAAATTCATTCGCCGCAAAGATTTCAAACCCAGTCTCCCTCACAGATGTTCATCAATCATGCAGTTGCTCAAGAATCAGACAGACAAATGCGCAACTTGTCGGCAAAGAGTGCGGGGAAGAGTAGTGCAAACGACAAGATGTGAAGAATTTTAGAAATACGCTATATAGCGCTGGGTTGGGAGGCGTTTGCAGTCTATTTTCGTCATCAGAGTTGAATTCATTTTCCACGATCAACGCCACATCACTATAAAAAGAAAACGCTTTTCTCTTCTCTAGAAATGGGCAAGGCAGGTCTCTACAACGTTCCAGTGGGTGTCTATCCTCTCTTTGCGATCATGGGTGTCGCAGTGGGTGGAGTTGGCTACTACCTCTCCTACCTTGCTACCCGTCCTGATGTTGTTTGGAAGAAATCAACCAACCCACAGCCATGGCAGTCTGTCCAGCAGCACCAGAACATCAAGTTCTACAACCCATCCGGTCGTTTGACTGAAAAGTGGACTAGAACTGCTCTTTGATTAAAACATTCGTTACCTCTCATCAGTTGATTGACAGAGTTCTCAGGGATCGACAGACAAATGACTGTTCTTCTCCCGACTGTCGAATGGAAAGCGACTCGTCAGAAGAGATATTCCAATCACCAGAACACACCACACCCATCTCCGTTGGTCGAAAACTACAGTTCCGATTGGTAAAGAAGAAGATGGAGGGCAAGTTCTTGAAAAGCTTCCATTTGCACTTTGAAGAGGATGGAATTATCAACAGAGAGACTGTTTTAATAGCAAGGAGAAAGTTGGGAAGTGCTTATCCACAGTATGACATTTACCACCAACAAAAAGTGGTTGGACAAGTGCGGTCGTTTGCGCTTGGGACTGGATTCAGCATCTACTCACTGGATGGACACAAGAGAGAAGTAGGGTGTGTGCAGTATGAACCAAATCTGTTGGGACACAATGGACCACGCAGGATAGCTGTCTTGGTGCCTTGCATGACGCCAGAGAAGCGGTTTGTAGATCTGGATCCATCCAAATCTCTGATACAGCATCTCAAGGAACAATCACAGCTCGTGTTGCAACTCCAGAACAAACTGCCGCAATGGAGTGATGGTTCATCAATTGACAACAGAGACACAGTCCTATGTCCTGAATTTCAACGGTAGAGTCAGTCTAGCCAGTGTCAAGAACTTTCAAATCGTCCATCCAAACGATCTCGAACATGTTGTCTTGCAGTTTGGCAAAGGTTTGTAATCTTAATCTAGTGACACAGAATGAGTTTTCAGTGGATATACAGTACCCCTTCTCCATTCTCTTGGGATTTGGCATCGTCTTGACTGCATTTGAGAGTAAAGTCGCGTGTGAATGACTAATCCTGCACATCTTTGGAATACATGGTCTTTCCGGCCATTTCCAACAACGCCATAGCCTCTCTCTTGTCCTGGTGTCTGTCAATCTCTTCCTGATCTCTTTCTTCAGTCATCCAAATTTCTAGATCCTTGACTTGGAATTCTGGTTCAAAAATGGGATTGTCAAATGTTGTTTGTCCTCTGCAATGACCTTTAAAGTCAGGATCAAAAAAGAAACAAAAGAAATCCATTTGTCCACCGAATCCAATTCCATTCAGCAAAGTCTTGGAAGAATGCTGGAAATACACATAGTTTTGGTTGATATTGGTTGGGTAGAACACTTGGAATGGATCCAGTTGGAAGATGAAGCAGTTTTTGTCGCCTGTGAATTTTGGACTCTTTTTGAACGGCTGTGAGTTGAATCCACCAAACTTGTTGCCATTCATGGTTTCTATGACTAGAAGTGAGGATTGGCATCGCTCAATTCGAGAGAGAATGGAAGAAAAGCCTAATCCGTCTCTCGCAGCACTGTACACCAATCGAGGCTTGTAGTTCTTTGTCAGATACCAAAACACACTCTTTGGCATCAGTTTGGATGGACATTCAAACACAAACGGCTCAAACAAGTGCTTCAACGCTAGATCCAACAAGAAATCCAACAAGTATCCATCCATGACACTTAATAGTTGATGATCCATGTTCAAGTGATCCAACAAGAGTCTAGACAGTTCCCGAGTGTCAAAGTGTTCTTTGATCAAGTGTTTCTTGTCCAAGAGAACGTCAAAGGGTTCCTTCCAGTGTTTGAGAAAGGGAATGGTAGCGAGTTTGTGTTGTTGTTCTTCAGTGTACCTGGATTGTTGTTGTCCCATCCCTTTGAAAGTAGAGGAAAGAGTGGTGGGAGAGTGAAGAAAAAGCGAAGAAAAATCGCTGAAATTTCACAAGATCTTGATGAAAAAATCGCTGAAAACTTGCCATGGATCAAGAATTGTTGAAATTCGCACAAGAGATCAAGCAAGTGGACACACCCTCAGTCACTCAACACAGACAAGAGAAAACTGTAAAAGACAAACCAGACACCGCAGATGAGAAACAAGAGACAACAGATGAGAAACCAGAGACAGCATCTGTTCGACTGCTGGAAGAAACACTCCAGGACCAACAACTGTTGGAAAAAGTGATTGAAAAGCTGAAACAAAAGAAACCCAAAACCACAAAAAAGACCAAACGCAAAACACTCTTATAACCGCTTCTTCTTGTCTGGCTTTCGGAGCTTCTTTTGCTGAATCATCTGGACTAACTCTTGCCTCGTCGTTTCCATCTCTTGTCGGTTGGATAGATTTCTGAGTTTGATGACAGTGGATTCCAAGCCTTTGGGTTTGATAATGACACAGTACTCGTACACTAGCATCAATTAAAGTACAGGATCTCCAGCTGTTGAGGATCTCATCTTGTGAAGAAGAAATCAAAATCTCTGACAAATCACACGATATCTGCTGACTCCAGAGATCCTGTGCAATCTGCAACTGCATCTGAATGCATTTAGGGTCATTCACTACCAGAATCACCTGCGTCTTTTGTCTCTCCTTTTGAACAGACACGAGTTTTGACAGCGAGATCTGGCATCCAACAGCATTGTACCGAGATTGAGAAAATGGAGACCGAAAGATCTCAAACAAGTGCTTGTACTGTCCACCAGCAGCCACAAGTTGTCGCTTGAAGTAAACTTGGAACACAAATCCCTGATACAAATGTGGATGATGCACAAGTAATGGATCATAGACCAAATCCATCTGCACCAGATCCACCAGTTTTGCAAATTCCAACGGACATTTCTTTCTCAGACTGACTGGTTGATCAAACTGCAGCAGTTTGTCTGTGGCTTCCTTTGTCAATCCAATCCACTCCTTTCTCTTGTTCTGCTCCAGTAATTCTAGTAGATGCGATCGCTGTCTGTTGGGTATCAGACATTGATCAAAGATGTTGTCAAGCAAGAGTGTGTGGTTGACTCTGATTTCAATGTCTTGTGAGTTGAGAATCTCTGCAATGGTCACTAGGATCTCTGCTTCTGCCAAAAAGTGATCGTGTTGGTACAAAACGTCAAAATCACACTCGACAATGGATTTGGGTTGTCCACCTGCTGTGTTGTGTCGAAAGACTCGTTCGATACAGTAGCGCTTGAGTGGTTTCTGTGGTTGGTACATTAACTGTCTGACAAATGGCACTGTCAGATCATAATGCAATTGTACAACGTGTCCACTCTGATCCAGGAACTCTGCTAGTCTTTTGGAGTAAATAGAGTCTGTCTGGTCTGTTTTGGGTAGCAGCAAAGGGGAATGGATCATTGGCACATTGTGGTTCATGAACACTTGAATCGCATTAAAGTACACTTGAGACATCAAGTAATGGTCAGTCTCCACGTTGGAATTGTAGTCGTAGCAGTAATCTGTGTGTTGAGACACTTTTTCATGAAATAAAGCATCCAAGATTTTGTTGTAGTATTTTGGATTGCGCTGTTGAATGATCTTGAGCAAGTCTTCTGAAATGTACTCTTCTTCAACTAGTTTGGGTATCAGTGTCGATTGCAGAATCTCTTCGCACGATGGTCGCTTTTCTGGATCATGGACAAGCAACAACTGAATCAATTCCTTTTGATCGGATGGAAAGTCATCCGGAAAGACAATTTCCTGGAGTCTGAGTTGTCTCAGAATGTGAATACGCTCCATGTGTGTCTTCATGGGATAGATCATCTCAAAAAACACAATGCCAAGCGAGTACATGTCTACTTTGGAGTTGTAGCGGTTGGAGTGCATCATTTCAGGTGCAATGTACACTGGTGTCCCAATCTCTGATGTCAGTGATGGATCTCGTTCCAGATCCAGAGTGCCATGGATGGAAACGGGTCTGTGTCTTGAAGTAGCCAGTCCAAAGTCTCCAATCTTGACATGTCCTTCTGCATCCAGAAAGATGTTGCTTGGTTTCAAGTCTCTGTGGATGATGCCTTGTGCATGTAAATGAGACAATCCCTCCAACAACTGTCTAAACAGAATCCATGCTCTCTGTAGCTCTAAATGAGAGTCAATCAAGTCTCGAAGTGTGTTGTTTTCACAGTATTCCATCTGAATGTACAGAATCATGGTCATTTGTTCTTTGCGATCGACAAACTCTTTTGAGACAGACAGCCAATCTGATTGATCAAAGATTTCCTCTGAATCCAATGAATCTGAATCTGAAAACTCTTGCTCCTCAAACCATGCTTGATAGTATCTGACAACGTAGCTAGAGTGGATTCGAGACAGTGTCTGGACTTCTCTCAACAATCTCTCTGTTTTTTCTTCCTTGTCTGTCTGTGTGACTTTGATCATCTTGATGGCATATACCAATCCATCAATCAAGTTCCTGGCTTTCACAACAGCACCAAATCCACCTCTTCCAAGATACTCTAGTTGCTGAAAGTCAGTGTAGTATCTGGAATTGCTGTTTTGGTACTGTGGTTTCATGACTCGCACAACTGGTTGGTCTAGATTCAGATTCAGCAGTTTTTGCTTGCACGTTTTGATTTTTTGCTTTGGATCTTGGTCTGAAAACAGCAACAGAATGATCTGTGACAGATGTTGGTCTAGTGTCTGGATCATATCTTGTGCTGAGCCATTGAGATTGTCCAAGACCAAGTACAGGAACAGACTGGCAGCCCATTGACTTGGATCTTTGTCAATTTGCCATGGAAAGTATTTTGGCAGTTTGATGTTGCTCAAAAGGTTCTTAAGGACCAAGTGACCCATTTCCAGTTGCAGATCTTGGTTCAGATACAGCAGTTGTGGGTAAATCTCTATTTCCTTGATGCCAATGGATTGCAGATCCAAAATACCTTCCAAAAGCTGCACCATGATTTTGGTAGCTTTCTTCATGTGCATTGGACCACCACTGGCAATAACCTCATCCAATCGCAAGTGCATTCTGTCTGGAATCAAGATCTTGCATGTGTCTCCGATTTCAAAGTCATAAATGTCAATAATTTTGGAGTTTTGGAGTCTTTTTAGGATCTGTGCTTTTGTGAACAACTCTTCTTGCTTGACTGTCTCTGAAAAGACCAAGTATCTCGCAGATCCATCATTTGTCCAAGCTTCCTGCAATCCATGTCTGTAGAACGGAGATACAATGACTTCCTTCATGCTCGGCAGTACTTCAACAGTCTTTTCCAGAATTTCCTTCTTTTGAGTCATTTCCATCTCAATCTTTTGTTTGAGTTCCAAATCTCGCATTTCCTTTTCCAACTGCAACAGTTCCAAGTGCTTCTGTGACTCTTGCTCCATCATCTTCTCCAATTCCAAGTGTCTGTCTTGCATTTGCTCATACTGTGATCTCACAACAATCGTGTTGTGATCAGAGACAAAATCTTGGATCAAGAGACAGATTTCATACACCATTTCCTGACCCTGATTCTCCTGTATCAATTTGTCAATCAACACAGACAATTCCTGCAACTGCTTCACAGATACACCAATTTGATCTACAAGTTCAAACTTGAGACTGGATGGATAGTCTTTTGGGAACCAAAACTTGAACTTTACAGACACCATCTCTTTCATCTCTGGATCGTTCGGTCTCAACAACAACGAGTGCCATTCCTGTTCAACCACTGGTTTCCAGGCTAGGATTAAGCGAGTGACGTTCTTTGATGTGTCTGGTTTCCTGTTCCAGGTCAGTGTCAAAAATGGCCCTCAAGACTTGGAGTTCTTGTTCTGCAATCTCGTTCATTCAGAAAGCGCTTCTGGAGTGAAAATGATGAAGAAGTTGGTGAAGAAGCGCTATTTGAGTGAAAATTGTGAAAAGTTGGTGAAAATGCGATTGTGTAGCGATTTCCTTGGTAGTGGAACACGTGTATGACACTTGATGAGTCAATCTCAGCATTATAAGCAGCGCGAGTGTGGGGTCCTGTATGCTGCATCAAGACACCCAGACACAAGACCAAACAGGCACACCAGACATGTACCCTCAAAAGATCCGAGACATTGAGAACCATGGCACTCGAAAGCAAGTTGACGAGTTGCATCTGCATGAAGCCAAGATCCACTTGACTGACGAGTGTTTGGTACATCCACAAGCACTCAGAGACACGCTCAATGGAAAGGAGCATGTTCCAGGCAATGGCACTTATCAGATCCCAAAGACTGTGTTGGTGCCGGGAACAAGCGATCTCTATCCACAAGTCTCTCGAGAACAAGTCAACCATTAAACTAGTTCTTTATCACCAGAACAGGCACTTGCACATGATGCACCAGATAATCACTCAGCGATCCCAACACCCATCTCGAAAGTGTCCCGTTGTTTCGTGTTCCACAAACCACTAGATCCACTTCTTGCTTGTTAATGTGTTGCTCCATCAACGGTCCCAACTCTGAAGTCTCACTGATCATCTCATACTCGTACTTGACATCCAGCGTCTGCAGAAACTTGACAATCTCCATCGAATCTTTTTCTGCTTGCTCTTGTATCTCAATGTTGAACCCCTGCTCCAGATGATCGAGGTACGGCAATGTGTTCTTTTGATTCAAAGCAACGTAAAAGACAATACGTAGTTCGTATGATCTCATGGATGAACACATCTTTTCACAGAATTTGGCTGCTTGGAATGCCTGCGGAGTGTTGTTGACCGCACAAATGACTTTCATTGATTCAGTAGTCGTAAGAAAGGAAAGCGCTACTCTTGCTTGGGTTTGAAATAGGAAAATTGACTCAGATACTGGTTGATGGGTGGAGCATAGAACTTGCACAGATATGCACCCAGCAGCAGTCTCGGAATGGTCGGAATCCTGTTCAAGGCAGTTGCAGCCATAAATGCACTGTAGAACCCACCAGACTGATACATGTCGATGATCGATTGTGGAATTTGTAGAGTTTTGAGGAGTGGGTTGACATCAAACATTAACAGCAGCAACAGAATCACCAACCAACTCAAAGTGGCTAGGATCTGTGTAATGACAAAGAAAGCAGGCCCGTACTCTTTAGACAGATTTTTGATCTTGGTCAACATTGGGAAAGTTCGAGTCCCACACAGTGCTAGTTCAAAAGTGTCAATCGCTTGCGATACAGTGTCCATGGCTGGTCCAAGAGTCCATACAGACTGACATCCAGATAGTTTGACTTTGGATGTCCCAGATTAACTGTCACAGTCTTGCCGTGGCTCGTTTGTCTCAGATCCAAGTCTTTGCCTTTGATTCTGACTTGCAGTTTGGATGGTATCTTTCTCACATTCATGTACTCTACTGACAGAGTCAGCGACGTCAACTCTTTTCTAAAGACTGGCTTGTCAATCGATGGCTGCAAAGTCACTCTGACTTTCAATGGCTCTGGATGAAAGAAATAGGGTGGCAGCATTTCAATTGACTTGTAAAAGTCTGCATCTGTCTGTAAACGCTGCAATTCCCTTGTTTTCATCTCTCCCATCATGAGCATATGCTGTAACTGCAACAACTTGCCTTGCAATGGAGTGCGATCCATTTGAGCTCTGCTCTTGAGACACAGAATGGCCAATGCCAGAAGATGCTGCTGACTGTGAAAGTCAATGTCAAGATACGCGTATTGCATGTCCAACCATTGCAAACACAGTTGCTCATACTGCTTGGCAATCCATTCTCTCTGAGCTTGTGACTTTTGCAACACCACCATATCAATCCACTTTGTGACATAATCCAACTGGAACTTGCATGGATATTTTGTGTTTGAGTAAGCTCTCAAGAGTGATTTGCAGTTCATGAGTCCAATCAGTGTTGCATTGGAACGTGCTGCACACACAAGTGTCAGTGTTTCAATCCACAAGCGTGATTCACAGTCTTCCATCTACGATTATCAATAGTACACGCTGCAAGAGAGATGTAAAGAGTTTGAGTGCATGATCCTGGTACCCATACGATCCTAATCTGACTCCTAGTTGGTATCTGTGCATGGGATCTTGCAAACTGTCAAAGAAATTCAAACTCAGATTCGACGGATGAGAGAGATGCAGTTGCAAATGCAATGTGGTTGCTTGGACAATCAAATGATCTGGAATCCACTTGGAAGAAGGCACTAGACTGACGAGATCAATGTTCTGTTCCAAACCAAGTGCAGCACCTAGATCCATGTGTGGACTGTCTTCGAGGAAGAGAATGAGACGTTCCATGACTTTTTTGTTCCTTGAGAGATACCACAGTGCTTTCAAGACTGGTTTTGGTGCTCTGTCAATGTTCTTCATCAGACTCTGTGTCCATACAATCAACAATGTCTCTTGCTGTGTGATCCTTGACCCCAGGACAATCCATGGCAGACAGTAGTGTGGATACAAGTTGATAAACCCATCAATACGAGTGATAATGGATGCATCAATGGAATCCAACGACTGTAGCTTCAGAATGGCCTGCACAGCTCTCGTTTGAATCAGTTCATCTTCCATCTGCAACAACTGCTGCAACTTGACAGCCCATCTGTTATCCAATACGTCAAGTTTCAAGAGCTGAGACAGTTTGTGGTACAACAAGCCAATATCCTGAGACTGAAGACTCTGTTGCAAGTGCTCCTGCTCCTGTTCCAAGTAAATGTGGTTCTTGAATGCCAATTCAACTGCAATGTCATCCACACTTGCGTTCAACTGTCTCAGTTGCTGACACACTTGGTAAGCAAACAACGTCAGTCTGTAATCGTTGGTTTCTTTGAGAATCTCAAGCAACTGCGAGCACAGATTCAAGTGTCCTTTGTCAAGATACAATTGGTACAGATCATAGCACTTGTACAGAAAGGGTTCTGCAAAGGATGGGTAGATCATCAGTCGCTTGGCACAGTACAAACAAAATTTGAGTTCCAGTGGATCCAAGTCCTGCGAGAGTGTCTGCATGACTCTAGGATGAGACAAAAGACTGATAATGGACTGCTGGATCACTTGTTTGCTTGTATCCAAGCAGATAGAATGTCAGACTTTTGGCAATGGGATCATTTGTCTCCAAAAGCACTTTGAACTTGCTGCAATCCATATCATTCTGTTTCACTAGGTCACAGATGAACACTCTAATCTGGTTGGACGCACTTGTCCAGTACTCCAACATCTTTTCGTCAATCAGATCCATTTTGTGCATCGACAGTTTCAACAGTGCCTCTACTTGATCCTTGACTGTCTTGGTCTTGAACTGATTGTCTATTTCCAACCACTGATCCATGAGAAGTTGATCGATTGCAGATCTTTCCTTGATGCGCACTTTTGTCACTCGCTTGATGAGGAACCCAATGCGGTTCTATGCTAGTACTTGCATTGATGGTAGCCTACCCGCAGCACACGATCATTCGCATGCCTGCGTTGTCTCCAACCATGACACACGGCAACCTTGGTGACTGGTTGAAGCAAGT
This sequence comes from Gorgonomyces haynaldii, assembly GCA_025526955.1. Taxonomy (NCBI): domain Eukaryota; kingdom Fungi; phylum Chytridiomycota; class Chytridiomycetes; order Rhizophydiales; family Gorgonomycetaceae; genus Gorgonomyces; species Gorgonomyces haynaldii. The sequence goes on along the minus strand of JAHLJY010000023.1, from coordinate 250,172 downwards.
GGGTGATGAGATCAACCCAGGTGATGTCCTTGTGGGCATCGAGACCGACAAGGCACAGATGGACTTTGAATGCCAGGACGAGGGATTCATTGCCAAGATTCTGTTGCAAGGTGGTCAAAAGGAGGTTGAAGTCAACACTCCACTGGCTGTTCTTGTTGAAAACAAGGATGACATTCCAAAGTTTGCTGATTTTGTCGCATCTGCTGAACAAGCACCAAAGATCGTTGACATTCCAGCTGCCAGTGCACCAGCTGCTCCATCTGCTGCTACTACATCTGCTTCATCTGCATCTACTACTGACAGAGTCATTGCTAGTCCTCTTGCCAAGACCATTGCCAAGGAAAAGAACATTGATCTCACTGGTGTCCAAGGCACTGGTCCAAACGGCCGCATCGTCAAGCAGGATGTCCTCTCTGTTCAGCCACAAAAGAAGGCATCTGCTCCTGCTGTCGCATCTGTTGCTCCTGCATCTGCCAACTACAAGGACATTCCAACGTCCAACATCCGCAAGATCATTGCCGATCGCTTGACAGAGTCCAAATCAACCATTCCACACTATTATCTCACTGTCGATCTCAATGCAGACAAGATCTTGAAGTATTTTATGTGATCGTAGATTGCGTCAGACACTCAACAAGGAAGCCAATGGCAAGTACAAGCTCTCTGTCAATGACTTTGTCATCAAGGCATCGTCACTTGCACTTATTGATGTCCCAGAAGTCAACTCGTCGTGGCAAGAGTCCTTCATTAGACAGTACTCCATCTAACAGTAGATACAACAATGCAGACATTGCTGTTGCAGTTGCTACAGAGACTGGTCTCATCACACCAATTGTCAAAGCAGCAGAGCAAAAGGGATTGGTTGCGATTTCCCAGACTGTCAAGAATTTGGCTGAAAAGGGCAAGCAAGGCAAGTTGGCACCACATGAATATCAGGGTGGATCATTCTCGATCTCCAATCTTGGAATGTACGACATCCAGCACTTTACTGCCATCATCAACCCACCACACGCAGCTATTCTTGCCGTTGGAGGTGTTCAGGACAAACTCGTGCTTGACAACACTGCTGAAAAGGGATTCCGTGTCCAAAAGACCATTCAAGTCACTTTGAGCAACGACCACCGTGTTGTGGATGGTGCAGTGGGTGCCAAGTTCCTCCAGCGATTCAAGTACTACTTTGAGAACCCACTCAACATGTTGCTCTGACAGATCAATAAACTCTGCAACTCTTTGCTCTGATGCAACACGCACATGCAGAACTCGTCCAAAAACGGTCTCTTGGCTAAGAAAAGTGTACAAGCAGCAGTCGAACAGGACAACAGACGCATCAAGACACACAAGACACAGTTTCACGACCTAGAAGACTGCATACTCAGACTCTTGCCCTATCACTTGTCACAACCACACATTCCACCTCAAATATCACCCAAATTCAAGAATCATGAACTGGCAGAAGCCAGTCTCTTGCTATTGGAGCAGTTTGACAACATGAAGGATGAAAGTCGAGTCTTGGCCAAGTACTGCCATCTCTTGTCCTCCTGATCCAAGATTTCTTTTCTCGAGAGATGAACGTCGTGATTTCAGTTCTTGGCAACGATATCAAGCCAGTTTTGGAGTACAGTGGATTAAAAGTCACTAGAACTGTGCACTTGAGTCGCTCGATTGATGTCTATGGCACACCTTTAGTGGATTTCAAAGATTTGCAACAACACTTTTATAGAGTGTCTGAAGAGTTGAAGGTGGACATTGGAGTGCAACTGGATACCATCGATCGCAGTCACAAGCGGTTGGTTGTCTTTGATATGGACTCGACTTTGATCCAACAGGAAGTCATTGATGAACTGGCACGAGAGTTGGGAGTCTATGATCAAATTGCACCGATTACAGAGAGTGCCATGCGTGGAGAGATTGACTTTGATGAATCCTTGAAGCGCAGGGTGGGATTACTGACAGGCGCACCTGCATCTATCATTGAGACTGTCAAGAGTAGAATCCAGTTTACAGAGGGTGCCCTGGAGACATGTCAGCAATTGAAGCGATTGGGTGTCAAATTGGCTGTGGTCAGTGGTGGATTCATGCCATTGGCGTTACACGTGAAGCAAACACTTGGGCTCGACTATGCGTTTGCCAACACGGTATCTCTATTGAAAGTAGTTGGAAGAGAAGGATGGCTATCTGACTGGCAACGTATTGGGAAAGATTGTCAACGCACAACGCAAGGCAGATCTCTTGACAGTCATGGCACAAGTCGAACGCGCAGATCTCTCACAAGTCTCTCCATTAAGTGTAGGTTCTTGCAGTCGGAGATGGTGCCAATGATCTTCTGATGATGAAAGAGTGTCTTGGAATTGCTTATAATGCAAAGCCTAAAGTGCAACAGCAAGCTGATTTGAGAATCAACCGACCCAGTCTGTTGTATGTCTTGTCATATCTTGGAGTCAACTAACAGTCATGGAGTAAACTGTTTGTTTGTTTGCGAGTCTGAACGCGACACTTTCCAGTCATCATGGTGAGCTTGGAACAAAACATTGCTGCTGCTTACGAAGACGTCCGTAACGACAAGACCGACACCAATTGGTGCTACTCTTGAGACTAGGCTCTTGCTCGAATACCAAGACGAAAAGACAGATGTCCTCAAGCTCACTGGAACTGGTATATTTGATAACAAGAGGCACTGGTGGACTTGCAGAGTTCAAAAATGCTCTCAAACCAGACAGAGCTGCATTTGGATACGTCAGAATGGTTGTCGGTAACGATGAGCTTGTATCTGATCTTAATCTAGTCCAAGCGTGCCAAGTTTGTTCTTGTGAGTTGGTGTGGACCTCAAGTCAAAGTCATGCGCAAAGCAAAGCTCTCGGTGCACATTGCTGATGTCAAAAAGGTCGTGTCTTCGTTCGCGATCGAAGTCCAAGCTGTTTCTCTTGATGTATGTATATTAACTAGAGGATCTCAAGGAAAACGATGTCCAGTTGTTGCTCAAGAAAGCCATGGCATCTGTTTTGACATTAGGGTGCCAACTACGATCGCCAAGCTTCCCAATACTAGTCTTCCTCCTCCAGAAAGATTGTGTGGTAGTTTGGAAAGACAATATAGTCGTTCAGAAATTTCCTCAGTTGCTGCACAATGAACTGTTCAATCTTGCCAACGTTGTTCAACACATTTTGGTCGCCAATTGTGGATTCGATCTTCATGTCTTGCAGGATCTCATCTTCCTTGAGACAAAAGTTAATCATGTCTCCCAGATACGCAATAATCGCTGTTGCTTTCAGTTCCAGACGTGTAACAGTCAGCGACAATGGCAGGATCATGAATCCAGGTGTGGGTTGGTTAATAATGAGTGCCGTTGTGATGGACATTCTGAGATCACCACTGTAATGGATGCTCACTTCCAATTGACAATCTGATGGATCTCGCTGTCTCTCCACAAACGACTCTTGTCTGTCAGTGTATTCAATGTAATCCACATCCTCTTCATAGTAGAACTCTTCCAGTGGGTCACATATGTCCTCTACTGCAATCTCTGGCGGAATCGTTCCCAAATCCAACTCTGTCACTTGAATGGGGCCAAGAAACCCAGGTCTGTTGGTGCTCTCAAACTTGTCATTCAGAAACTGTTTGAGTTTGTCCTGTTCCAGTCCATCCTTAAACTTTTCCCAATCAATATCGAACGACATTACTGCGGCTTCTCTGGAAAGTGCAACGACTTTGTTTCGCTGCAACTTTCCTGAATCCTCCGATGAGCACGTGATTGGCAAGCGCTGAAAAATCACTTCACCAACCGCTCAGAAAGCAGTTTCTTGATTCTCCAGCTGTTTGATCTTGTCCATTGCCTTGCAAGCAAGCAGAAAGCCAGAGAATTGCACGCCAGTCAAGAATGGATCAGCACACAGCATCTCTAGACCCAATTGATTCCAGCAGTGACACAGATGCTTCTCGGACAGATGACATTCAAACAACAATCAACACAGCTGCGGCACAAAAAGGAGCAGCTTCGGGGAAACCGAAAAGGGGATTTGGAAGTTCACTAGTACTTTGAACAATCTGAGTTCAAGGAACGACATTTTCCAAGTTTTCTTTCGTCATCATGCTGCGTTTGGTCAAACGTAAGAGTTGTAAAACTAGGATTCCACAAGTCAGCCTATCAACGAGCAGAGGTAGAAATCACCATCAACGGCAAGCCAGTCAAGATTGAACAAGGTGCAGCCATCATCCAGGCGTGTGAAAAGGCTGGTGTTGATGTTCCTAGGTTCTGCTACCATGAGCGATTGGCTATTGCTGGAAACTGTCGTATGTGTCTGGTGGAACTCGAGAAATCACCAAAACCAGTTGCTTCTTGTGCCATGCCTGTCATGCCTGGAATGGTCATCAAGACAGATACTCCTTTGGTAAAGAAGGCAAGAGAGGGTGTGATGGAGTTTTTGCTTGCCAATCATCCACTCGACTGTCCCATCTGCGACCAAGGTGGCGAGTGTGACTTGCAAGATCAGTCTGTGCGCTTTGGATCAGACAGAAGTCGTTTCCATGAAGTCGTTGGCAAGCGTGCTGTCGAAAACAAGAACTTGGGTCCTTTGGTCAAGACTGTCATGACCAGATGCATCCACTGCACACGTTGTGTTCGTTTCGCGAATGAAGTCGCTGGATCCTTTGAACTCGGTACTTCTGGTAGAGGCAACGACATGCAGATTGGCACTTATGTCGAAAAGACCCTTTCATCTGAAATGTCTGGCAACATCATTGATCTGTGCCCTGTTGGTGCACTGACTTCAAAGCCTTATGCTTTCACTGCCAGACCCTGGGAGTTAAAGAAAACAGAGTCTGTTGATGTCATGGATGCTGTTGGAAGCAACATCAGAGTCGACACCCGTGGATCAGAAGTCATGCGTATCTTGCCAAAGCTCAATGACGACATCAATGAGGAGTGGATCTCTGACAAGACCAGATTCGCTTGTGATGGACTCAAACGCCAAAGACTGACTACACCACTGATCAAGAAGAATGGCCAGTTTGTTCCAGCCACTTGGCCAGAAGCTCTTGAATCCATTGCCAATGCACTTGAGAACGTTGACGGAGACGAAATGGTTGCTATTGCTGGTCAGCATGCTGATGCAGAGTCTTTGGTTGCCTTGAAGGACTTTTTCAACGCCAAGGATGCCGAGAACTTGCACTTGGACACTGTGCAGTCTACACCTGCTGGTTTGGTCGATATCAGATCCAACTATGTCCTCAACGCTTCCATCAACGGTATTGAGCAGGCAGATGTGATCTTGCTCGTTGGCACCAATCCAAGGCACGAGGCTGCTGTCATCAACACCAGAATTCGCAAAGGATACCTCCACAACAACCTCGAAATCGGTGTCTTTGGCGAACTGCCCAAATTGAACTACGATGTCCAACACGTTCAAGACTTGGCACAACTCCAAACCGGACATGGCTTTGGAAAGAAGTTGCAGCAAGCCAAGAAACCTTTGATCATTGTTGGAAGTCAAGTCTTGGAACAAAATCCACAAGTTTTGAAACAGGCATCTCAACTCGCACAGACACTTGAAAAGACAAGCGAGAAGGGATGGAAGGTCTTTAATGTGTTGCAGCGTGTACATTTCTTGATTTTAGGCTGCTTCTGCCACTGCTGCTTATGAAGTGGGTTACACTGCTGGTCCAAAGACTGACAATGCCAAATTTGTGTATCTCTTGAATGCAGACGATGAATCCCTGAAACTGCCTCAATCTGCCTTTGTTGTCTATCAGGGACACCACGGTGATGTCGGTGCACACTATGCCGATGTGATCCTGCCTGGTGCTGCTTACACTGAAAAGACTGCTACTTTTGTCAACACTGAAGGACGTACACAAACCACACGTGCTGCTGTTCAACCACCAGCTGGTGCCAGAGAAGACTGGAAGATTATTCGTGCGCTTTCTGAAGTCGTTGGACAGCCACTTGCCTATGATGATGTTTATGAGCTCCGTCACCGTATGGGACAGATCTCTCCTCTCTTGGTCAAGTACGAGTTGGAAGCATCTTCTGCTGAGATTGCTGGTTTGGGTCTCAAGCACTTGGCATCCATTGAATCAACCCAATCTGGACCATTGCGTTTGCCTATCGCAGACTTTTATCTCACAGATCCTATTTCTAGATCCTCGACAACCATGGCCAAGTGCTCTCAGGTATACCAATTGACAATAGGCATTTACCCACGGACAAGAGCTCACATCTGAAATCCCAGAGCTGTGCTAGATAAAATCTTTCATTCCACTCCTCTGAAGCTTACACTGGCAGGTTAGTCAGTGGCAAGATGCGTAAGAAATGTTCTTTGGTCTGAATCATTCAAGGTCCTGTCCACATCCCAATCCTTCTCATGCCAGATGTGTATCTCACTTGTCATCTCAGTTGCTCAGAAAAAGCTCAATAAAGACTCCAGATCACTCAAACGCACTCACTGGCAGGTTGCTCAACAGATACCAAGCAAATCTGATTGAATCTGCAGTGTTGTGACTTGTTTGGACACTGTGGTTCAGATGCTTGTGCGACTCACATGTCATCCATCAGAGTACATGTTTGAGTTGTCAGTTCCACTTGCAGCAAATAGAGATGCAGATATGGCTCAATCTCCCATCTATCGACAGACGACAGCCTTTCACTATCTATTTGAATGCTGCCGTCATAGTCCGCTGACACTAAAGACAAGCTCATCGAATGACAAACAGCGTTCACATTTCAACTGTAACGCATCTCACAGTGCATCACTCGATGGTTCAGATATCATGCCCTTAATCCAACTCCTGACCTTGAGATCGCTGTCAACTCCATCATCTCGTGGAGTCCAAGCAACGCGAGTAAAGTCAGCGTTTTGTCTATCCCTGCGGTATCTAGCAGCCCATTGCGTGTTCAAGATCTCAAACTTGGCATTGTGGTATGCAAGAAATTTAGGATTTGGCCGCAACTCCTTATCTCCTCCAAAGTGTAGCTCCTTTCCCTTGCGCTTCTGCACATCTTTGTGGACTCCAGCTTTGATGTAATATTTGTCACTCTTGCATTCAATGGTGAACAGATAGCCATAAAACTGCTTGTGCAAAGTTGGCGACATCAACAGTCCAGTTCGAATGTCATCTACTCCATCTTTGGGTTGTGGCAGAACTGTTGATAGTCTTTCAACCAGATATGTGGATAGTGCTTGAACAGTGAATAGGGAACAATGTGTGCTGCTTGAACAGTTGGTATCGTCTCTACGACACGCTCTGCACCATCACGCTCCATCAGACGATCTATGAATGCCTTCTGTCCTAGTCTGCCGTTGCCACTACCACTTGTCCTCTCGGAGCTGCTTGATGCTGTATCCACTTGCGCAAATGATCGCTTCAGTCCCAGGAGTGTCTTGCCTCTGGCGTAGTCTGTTCAAGTAGTCTATGGCAACATTGGCAAGGGTCTCCCACTTTTCAATCTCAAATTGTGTGGTGGCATTCTCCAGCATCTCAGTCGCTACTTTTAGCTCCTGTTCTGCTTCTTCTACTTCCTTCTTCAACTTCTCAAGCTCTGTTGAAACCTTTTTGAGTTAATCCATGTTTGGGCTAGTGCGCCACGACAAGCCTACACATGTCTAATGCCTTTAGATGACAGTCCTTGGTGTATACGCTAGGTATTACGCATCATTGCACTCATACTGGAATCACGTTCTATCGACTGTGCAATCACTGCAGATCCAATAAACATCAACATGGTCAAATCCACGCAGAAGAGACTATGGATCCAATAGAGTACAACTATTCCGTTCATTCACTTAGTCACACAGATTCCTACTTGTCCCACGCTCAGCCTATATAAGCCTACTGACGTACCTTTCGGTACAGTGTGAATATATCACTTACTATTCACACTCTCTAACTAATGGATCTAACTACAGATGTTGTTGGTGCGGCACGAAAGCCAGCTCATGGACATCCTTGCTGGAAGCAAGATGCAGGTTACAGCACTGCCAAGGCACAGATGAGCACTCAACAACCAGATATTCCAGTCAAAGAGCAGGCGCTACAAGACTACAAGCTTGGAATGGAGTGCTTTGAAAAGAAACAGTTCAAGAATGCAATCGGTCATCATGAAAGGCAGCAGATCAGTGATGCATAGATGCACTGATCACTGTGCTAAAATACGTCTGACACTGCATCACGCATGCATCTCTCATGTCTGCGTACTCCAATGGTCATGTTCAGATTCGAGTCCGAACTTTCCATGATTCAGCACTTGCCACATGAACTGCTGAAAATTGTGAGCTGTTATCTCAATCCAAAAGAATACATGAGACTCCATGGCACTTGTCAGTCACTCTACGACCAACGGCAGCCGTGCAACTTTGCAATCGCTTGTATGGAAGACTTGGAGAGTGCGATAGAGGCGCCGCTGTCTGTGTTGAACAACTGCTACTTTGACGATGTCGTTCCATGGGTCTTGCCACTCACTGCTTGCAGAAGAGGAGCACTCCAAATGCTCAAGAGATTTTTGACTGAAAAGGATGTCAAGAGGACAGAATTTGCTCTTGCAGACAAACAGATGCCCAAGGTTCTCAGCAATCTGGTGAAATCGCTGTTCAGATATCGTATTCTTGCTCAAACTAGCAACTGGAAGTCGTATGACACTCCTGCACATTGCAACACTGTTTCAACACTTGGAAATCACTCGATGGCTGTTGGATCACCAGTCAAATGTGAACGGGAGTCTCAATGGCAGACTCACACCACTCTATCTGGTTGTAGCCATGAATCACACTCCCATTGCCTTGCTACTGTTGGAAAGAGTAGCAGATCCAACGATAGTGCTACAAGATATACACAGCTTGCTCGTTCTGTGCATCATGCACAACAATGCAGAGATTCGTGACGCTCTCATTCAAAATGGCCTCAAAGTAGCATGTGATGAAGAAGTACTAAGAACAGCTGTTATATATGGAACACCATCAACGATCGAGTGGGTTTTTGAGCAGCCAAGTGCCAAAATCACGATTTCAGAAGATTGCTACATTCTGCTGCGATTGGCAGCCAGTAACACGATGGAGTCCTTTTAGTATGTGCTGCGATTCTTGGAAGACACGTACAAAGAGCCTTTAAAGAGGCTGGACTTAACGGAGCAGCTTTTCGTGGACGTCTGGATATCATGGAATGGCTATTAGAGGGAGGAACACTTGTAGACGTTGTTCCAGATTTACCTGAAACTCCAATGTCTGAGGCTGCAAGGGGAAACGAAGTCCAAGCGATGAAAATGCTATTGCTGCGTGGTGCATCACCACATATTGGAAACGAGAACAAAAGCTTTTCTCACACAGATGCAGCTGCAAGCAACGCACACAGCACCGTGATGTTTCTGATTCTCTGGGAATCAAGGATTATCGAATGGTCTTGCAGAAATGAAGCATGGGGAGCCCTGCATGTGGGACAATACGAAGCAGATTATGCCATTTATAGGTTGTTTGTCCAGAACAGCGGAAATGTAAATGCAAAGGATTATGAAGATATGACACCATTGAATGCAGTGGCACAGGGCGGTGACAGCAGGATCTGTAGATATCTCATTAAGCATGGAGCAGACATTCATCACAAGGATTGCTATGGAAGAAATGCACTGTCCATAGCAGCAGTCTACGGACACAGATCTATTGCACGAGATCTACTAGAACGTGGCGTAGAGATTCCAGAAACCATGCCAGACATGGAGAATTTGGATATACCCGACTATGATCCACTCCAGTGGTTGAGAGATCTGGACCGTTAAATGAAAAGGTACAGAGAGGACTCCAGATATTGGGATTAAACTTATGCTGCATATCTCTTCCAGATGTGGCCTAGGCAATGACTTTGCATGTTACATTTCAGTCATGTGTTTGACACCTCCATCTGCGCTGCTTCAAAACCCATAGATGCAGTACCATCAAGTACAAATCAAGTCTCCAGGTCTCGATTGATGAAAGAGATCAAGAAATGTCCATTGGTTTCTGTCGTTGGGGATATTGACATTGCAGTCTGAACTGTTCATGCTCAGAATGTAGTATCTATGAGAAGTCCATCTCTTCATGTCGGTGGAATCTTGTTCAGCCATATTGATCGGTTTCGCATGAGGTGGTTTCCAAAGAATTAATGGGATGTTTGCACAAGAAAACTCGTCCTCATGATGTCATGGGATCTGTTGAGACTCTGAGCGCCAAGCGTTAAACATTGCCATCTCTTTCAAATGGCAGTTATGCATAAAATCAAGACCAGACTTGGGGGGCAGACATATTTAGAACGCAAATAAAGTTTAATTCCCCGAATCGCGTCTGAATCAAGCTCTGAGGACCGAAGATGACTTTCGGTCTTGATTGCCCTCCTTTCCGAGGGACTCTACAGACGCATAGAATCACGGAACTTGACAAAACAAGGAGATGCCAAAGGCTTTGTCAACACATCTGCAACCATCTGATTTTTGGGACAGTAGATGATCTTGAGGAGATCCAGCTAGCCTGCTGTTGGATCAATTGACCTAATATCCAAGCTCAGGCTTTTCTCCCTCGGACGATTTACTATGCCAGTGGCGCAGACTGGCATTTAAGCCGTTTTTCTTCCTTCACTGTGTAGATTCTCATTCTAACAGTAAAGACCATCTATGGCAACTGAAGAATATCTAGAGAGGTTGGCATCCACTCTTGGGTTCGGGCATTGACATGCTCCATACGCTGCGCTTGGGAACGACCAAGCAGCTGCTCACTGACGCGATCGAGACTGGCAAGATCGACAAACAGCTATTTGAGCAGTACTTTGCCATGAACCGAGTGATCACTGGTATCTTTACTGACTTTAGGAGCAATGCAGCACTTCAAGAGCTTTCAAGGCAGAGAATTCAGAGCAGCTGTTCCACACCTACCCTTTGCGTTCAGACATGCAGCCCATGGTGATGGCAGACACTACCCCTACATTCATGCAGCCCAATTGTTGGCGACTGTGACTCGTTTGACCAACATGAGAGAGATGACAGCTAAAGACATGGAGGATCTTGAAGCAACAACAAGAATGACTGCTTGGTGGCAAAGCGGTACTACATGAGATACTACATGGCTATGCACCTGTGCAATGGTGGCTACTGGTTTGATTCTGCGAATCCATACAAATACTACAAGCCTGGTAGCATGTTTGCAAAGCTTGCGAGAAGTCTTGAGATTTGAGACTCCTCCAAAGAGATTCATTGCTGGCCTAGTCGTGCACTTCAATGATAGCTTCTGGCTCGTGCTAGAAACAGCCCTCACTACAAGGTGTCTAGACTCGACATTGTGCATGGTGAAGCTTCCCAGAGGATTGGCTAGTCTTGGAGTTGCCCCAAGAGCAACAGATCATGACCGTACCAAGACTGCCTTCTTGAAGAAAGTGCCAATTGTGCGCTGTGGTGCCGTTCTCATCTTGAGCCACTTCTGTTTCTCTGATTAAACTCGTTTTGAACCCAAATCTGACTCAAATTGACTCTCACAGACTCTCAGACAGCTCTCCAAGCATGCTTTCAACATGCCCTGTCAACCAGCCCTCACTGGCTTTTGTTCAAGCTTTTAAAAACTGATCTGAGAACATCCTGAGGACGGGTGTTTGGGTGAAAGGAGTGTGCCACCTTTGCACTCAGGTCAAACAGACAATGCGCTGTCAAAATGGAAGAAACTGGCGACAGAGACCAAGCCCTTTTGAATAGAAAATCTCAATGGAATATCATGTTTAGAGGGTTCAAGTCTCTGCATCCCATAGTAAGAGCAGAGAGGACAATTTGAGGGTCTGATCAGTCTTGCTGAACCTCAAGGAAGTCAATCAGTTGTCAGAACTCTCAGGACAAAGAGTTAGTCGTGATCTGTATGGCAGAACTGCCAATAGAGATGCCAGAAGGCTCAAACTTGTTCAGGAACTTTGTGTTGAGCTCTAGTCTTCATTTCAAAAGTGATCAGCTTGAAATTTCAATTTTTATATTGTATGGCAATATTGCGCAAGATGGTGGCACGCTTGCAGTGTAATCTCTAAGCTGCTGCTTAGAATTGTCAGCCCTGAGCTAATCAGACTCATCGGGACAGTATGGCTCATCAGGCAGTGCGCCTCTATTTTCTTCTCATCACTTCATAACGATCGCCCCCTTCTTTCCTCCTTTATTTCCCTCCAGCTGGTTGCCTCTTGCGCTTTGGTCATCACTGATTGCTGAATATCCCTTGTGTTGATGTCTCTCGATCGAATGATACCCTTTGCCCTGTCGTTGCTAGCTACAGTCTATTGCTCTCTAGTAACTACTGGACAATCATACATGACCTCATCGTTCCATCAGCGGCATGCGAGATACTTGGTATTGGGCAATTACCCGTATTGCAATTCATAACGTAGGCCTTTACCACATTGCTGATGCTACCAAACGCAAATAGCGCCACACCTAGCCTCAGTTGGGTGTGGCCCTACCTGCGTTACTTCAGTGCTATAAGTGAACCCTGCTGTGATCTATCCAATACCTACTTGTTACCATTCTTCACCACACTCGTGTCATTCATTGTATCTGTCTACTGATGGAAAACAACTATTCAACATGTTTCATTGCTACTTTTTCTTGATCAGTGCCATAATGACTTCTCTGACTGCTATAGGCGACATATGTCCCAAGAACAATATTCTGACAAACACTTACACCACTGCTCCTGACTCTGAGGAGTTCGCTCGGAGTGTATTTTGACAATTACGATGACAGAAACGAACAGAAGATCAACCCCAAGAGTATGAATCAGGAAAGAGTTCTATGCTGCTTCTGGCTTCTAGGGACAGGTTATTCATGTTTCTGGTAGGAGTACAAATGAGTGTGTGCTTTCTGAAACTTTAGTCAACTTGTAGTGGACATTGGTATGGAATTGTGATGGGCAGAGAGACTCTGCTTTCTTTGTTGTGTCTCTTGCTTCTGTGTTCGTTTGCCGCAACTTGACCCAGAGTGTCGTGATTGCGTGACATCACGATTTGGAGTATCTTTGGGCATCTGTACCTGGAGACACGCATTTCTGTTTTTGCAAGAGTGAATCTGGGTTATCCTGAAACCCACTCTCAAGCCCAAGTGTCAGATGTGATTTCCTCGTAAGGAAGCCAAGAAGAAGCCTAAATTACGTTATCTGCCGTATAGTAGGCACTGCAATGTAGTAAAATCATAGCAATCCATGTTCAACGACATGCTCTCCGAAGAACTTTCTGCTGCTGCCGAGCCTGCCTTGCTTACATTGAATACCAGTAGTTGTGATTCTAATGATGTCTATCTGATGATGAATATCTCTAGTCTGAATCACGTGTCTCGCCAGGGTAGAGCAAGGGTTACAAATGACTCCCGTTGTGGCAAATATTAACAACTCTCATTGCCATCGTGGGCTTCTTTGTGGACGGTGAGCAAGTGCTTGCACGAATGATTGACATTGGTCATCTACGTGATGTCCTTGTAAACGACCTGCACATTGAAATCTAAAGAAGCACATCAATTGATTCTAGAGAATCCATGGGCCAGTGCAGAGGCAAGGCACAAGGAAAGCCATATATAATTCTATCTCTCTCTGTGTTGATGGACTATCTTGGACGAAACATAACGGGTCGTCGGGATCCCTATGTTGCCTGTTACATTTCAATTCTCAACATGAATCAAGAGAGAGGACAGACCATGGCAGGCACGCGGTTCTTTGCAACAGTCGGCAGACTCTTCACAGAGGCCATGGGTGGAATCAGTAAACTGTTTTAGATGCATGTTTATTATCTTGATGACACGCCTTTTATAGGTGCCACCTGAACCACATGCTAGCGGCTCACATAGAGTACACCTAATTAGCGTCACCGTGTGACTTGTGGTGATAGGTTGTGATTGACCGACTGTCCGTCCCCAATGCATCTCCGGCTAACAGTTGGCAGATGCTGCTTGACGTAAACAGCATATCGTAAATAAACTGCAAGTCTCGCTGTTTTGGTTGTGGGAGTCCCAGCCAGCACCTAAGTGAGATCTGGCCGGGCAGCAAGAAAGGCAGCAGTCTTTCGAATCCTGACAATGATGCCACTTGCGTAGTACCACTGCCTAGTGAGAAGGTTTATGATGTCAAGGTGCTCGTTTTCAGCATCTTGATTGATCGATCAGCCCCTCTATCGAAGTCTGCGGCGGTGAATAAAGGCTGTCTCTTAGGATCCAACCCAATGAGATTGAACTCATCCAAGATCTGCTCCTCAGTCCAAGAAAGGCTCCAGAGCTTCTTGCTGCACTAACACAGGATCTGGTAGCTTTCTTACTTTTGACTTTGGAATCTAGACTTGGTAGCGTTACCTGTTAGTTCATGACAATGTGCACAGACAATCCATCCGTGCGAATGATACCAGAGAATACCCTGCGACCAGAAAAGAAATGATTGGTCAAAAAACGTGGCCATGGACAAGTTTTTGGCCCCTTACCATGGAGTTTCTTCTTGTAAATTTCCAAACAGGTTGTGTCCATGGTTATAAACCCTACCCTCCACCCTCTGATGACACACAGCAAAGAGCCTGGCTTCCTCATTTCTCAAGTGTGTGACGTTGAAATCTTGACCGAAATCCAGAATCTCAACCAAGGCCTTGTGTTTGGCTTGACAGTTCCGCCTCAGCTCTTTGGAACCTTTGGATGTTTATTGACGGAGCGTCGTCCATTTCTTCTTTGCTTGCAATGTCAAAGCAAAACCCGCGATCTGCCAAGTACGTGGCCAGATCCGTTCTCAGTTCCTCCAGCCACTGCATTGCTTCTACTAGCATAGCAGCCAGTTTGCTGTAACGTGGTAGTTGGCTGGGAATAGTGCTATTGAAGTGCAAGCACTTGACATATAGCGACGCCACAGATTTGAGTAAGGTAGCAGAAGCAGAGACCAAGTACGATGCGGGATCATTGCCCCCACACTAAATCCACCTTTTTGTGGAACCATGACATAAAAATTGACCATCATCTGGTCAGTGACGTAGTCTAGATGCACTTTCATGGTTGCATCCCCACCAACTAGTGTGTACCCCTCTGCTTCGAGACTTTTGTACATCTCCAAGGCCGCGTATAGGCTAGGCTCCTCGTCCGCAAGCTTTTCCTGGATAAGATCCGTCTTCAAAAGGTTGGCAATGGCACTGACCGCCCTACGAAAGTAGTTCTGGGTCAAATCCGACCAGTCAGTGCCATTTTCGAAACAGTGTAGAATGTTGATTGTAATAAGGACACTGGCCTCCACGCCGATCTCTGATATATTTCGAACGTTGAAACGCAATTTTTCAAGTATATCGTGGTCAGTACAAAACGATGCAAGAGACACAACAATGGTAGACTTGTGAAATTCTTTGCCAGTGGGTGGATTGCTCCGAAGAACCATTGCCGCTTTTTCATGAAGAAAGTGCAAAGGTCCAACAATTTATTCTTCTGGAATTAGAACATGATTCATCCTCGGTCCATCTCGCGTTTGTCCTGCACGCATCGGGAATGAAATTTGACTGAACTATGACACCCCAGTCTGCTACTTCGCAACTCTCAGTGGTTCGTTATGGTGACATGTCTTTGTGAACCACTACCTTTTACTGATTATACTCACTGAACTCAAACCACCTGATCTCTCATTCGTGGCTCGAATGACTCCCTCACAGCTCTGGAGCAAAAGTCTAAAGATGCTCTGAACCTCTGGCTTGTCAGAGCATTGAGCACCGAAGCCAAACTCAACCTAACATCTAAGGGTTCAGTCACTCCCAAAGTCGAGCCATCCAATCAAAACACGCGCAGTCAGCCAATTCGGCAAAACCCTACTGCCACACCACTACTTAAGATATTCCAGATCTTTAATAAACATCTCGTCTTCTGATACGTTATTTACCACTATAACCGAAAGCTCCAGTACTCTTGCTGTCTAGTACGTTCTTCGGACTGCAACTGACCTTCCTCTTTGGAGACGCTACATTCAAAACAAGCTATTGCCACTTAGCCTTTGGGGTCAGTTGGTATTGAGGACTCCAAGAACCTCATGGAACATTAACTCAGTCCATGTATCCGGAGAACCTCAGAGAACTTTCGGACAAGAACTCTATGGACCATTGCCAGTATATAATCTAGCTGCCCAATCAAGTAAACTTACCTTGACCAATCCAAGATGTCCACAGGCACCCAGGCCTGGGAGAGTTCAAACATGCCCACAAAGACCATTGGGACAGCCTTCGGTGTCTATTTCGATCCTTTGCCTGTGCGTTGGTTTGGGTTGAGTAACACAAAGGCAGTACACCCAAATACTCTGATGTTAGACAAGTCTGGAGAGTTTCCTGTCTTCAATTCGAGTGGAGTCTTGCTTTTGAGCACTCCGTGTGGGGCTCTGTTTTTGATGGTTGTGAAGTATAGAGCAGCATACCCCCAGAACTCTTTTGGCAGCCCAGAATCATGCTGCAGTGCTGATGTGCCCTCAAGCATGGTTCTATTCAGTCGTTCAGCTCTACCGTTTTGTTCAGGAGTGTACGGTGCTGATGCTTGTCTTTTGATGCCATGTTTGGTGCAGTAGCTTTTAAGTTCATTGTTGAAGAAAACTGTTCCATTATCTGATCTTAGAGTCTGCGTGTGTCTTCCTGTGTCTCTCAGAACGGTTTGGTCAGAGTAAATGACTGCTTGAGCGACTTGGACTTTGGATTGGAGCAGATACAGCCTGATGAATGTTGAAAAATCATCAAGCAAGACCAGAATTGATGTGTGGCCACCGTTGTTCATTGGAGTGCTAACATAGCAGACATCAGCCTGCATTACTTCACCGAAATACTTGGCATGACTGCCTGAAGGACGATGTGTGCTTCTGGTCGCCTTGGTTTGTGCACATATGATGCAATCTTGTTGGTGGTGCTCATTTGACAGGGACACCCCTATAGCCATGCTCGGTAGTCTGCGCAGATCTCTGTAATTGATGTGGCCCATCCGTCTGTGGAACAAATCCATGGAAACAGATAAAGCGATGTGATCTTGAACTTTCTTGTCTCTTTGATGCTGAGGACATACAAACCATTCACTTTTGGTGCAATCAATACTGGCGATGCTTTCCCTTTTGGCGTGATGATACATTTGTCAACTTCGAACTTGAAAATTAGTCCTTGAGAGATCATTTGAGGAACAGACAACAGATTCATCGTAGCAGTCGGACAATGCATCACATTCTTCAGAACAATGTCTTCGTGCAGTTTGATTGATCCTTTTCCTGGACAGTGCATCGGTGGTGCTTTCTTGTCTGCAACATACATGCGAGACACATCAAATGAGTAGGTTTGGAAATCGCTTTTATTTTGTAAAAGCGTCTTGGATGCACCACTATCAATGACCAATCTGAGATCATCAGGTGCGAGTTGTTGGTTAGCACTGGTCTGCAGTGCCCTTCGAGCTTCATTTCCTTCAGAGCTTTTGCGTTTCTGACGAGTACCATCAGCGTCTGTCACTGAGAAGGCAGACCCAACGTGTTGGAATGGATGCAGGACAGGACCTTCAGAGCTGACAAAGGAGGCTTGACCGCCAGGCTTGGGTCGAACATTGAGCAGCGACTGGATCCTTTGGTGCGATGCCCGTTTTGGTGGACTCTGGAGCGAACAGCAGCGAAGCTCCTTGGAAGGGAGTTGAGAACCATGGTCGAGACGAGCTCGTCTAAAGTAATGGACGTGGAGTCAGCAGCAATCACGGCTTCGTGGACGGTGTTCTTGAGCTTGCTGATTTGCGGACCCAATGGACCATCGGTGGATCGGAACTTGGGATTTTGTTGATGCCAGAAGTCATGGGAACAAAGCTGGCACCAGAGTACTGTCGTTCAAAGTGGTCCCAGATTTCTTGGGCAGTGGCCATGGACTTAACTTCAAGAATCATGTCGTCAGAGACATTGAGAATGAGTGCTCGGCGAGAGCGAGAGTTGCCTTCAATGATGATGACCGGCTTGGCAGTGGCGGGATCATCTCCACTTTGGCAAGACCTTCATCAACGAGAATGGTCATGAGTTTGGTGGCCCAAAGTGACCAATTCGAGTTGGAGAGCTTGGGTTCAATGGCCAAGTTGGCGGAGGCAGACTTGGAAGGAGTAACAGCGGTTGGTTCGTTCGAATTCATGCTTGAGAGAGCTAGTGCTGATAACGTTTTAGAACTGGACGAAAGAATTTATTCTCCGCATGAAATCATTGTGTGACGTGGGAGGTGGCACTTCCAAATATGGTTTGAGTGTTTCAAGAACATTGTGGAGTGTCTAATGGTCTCTCCAACAAATCTCGACTCTGGAGCGTCGGATACTTTTGTTCAGAGTAAAGACAACCTCTCATCTTATTATTCTCTCTAACTTCTTATCCGAATTGCAAATGGTGATATCATTTTTCAGCGAAAGCTCTGGGACTATCCAAAGTCTTGCTCTGACTCTGCCCAATGTTCTCTCTTGTCCATCCGTCCACGAAAATTTGCTTTCAATCAGCCACTTGACCGACCAAGGTCATAATGTACTGTCCACCGCCTCTGCCCCCTACATTAGCTCTGGTAGCCGTCTGGACAACACCTTCCTCTCTGGTACTCGCTGCCAATCTCTGGCACAGCAAATGCTGCTGTCTCCCTTGAAGAGCTCGATTGTCGCTTAGGGCACCTCAACTATGACGCTATCCAGAAGATGCTCTCCAACCCAGTCGCTCGTTGTCTCCCTGCTGTTTCGAATCACTCTCGCCATCCTTGCACTTCATGTCACCTAGGAAAGGACGGCCATGTCACTGTCCCCTCAATCTCTACCACTCGGGCCACTCATCCCGGTGAATGCTTCTACACTGACATCCTAGGCCCTTTTACGGAGACATCTGAAGGCCATAAGTTCCTGCTCACCATGACCAATAACTTCTTTCGCTACAGTTTTGTTGTTCCATTGGTGGCGAAGTCTGAAGCGTCTTCCCACGTGACTGATCTGGATGCCAGAATCCACAACCAGTTCGAAACACACATTTCCTACACAGGCTCCGACAATGGGGGTGAGTTCACAGGCAATACTCTCACGCCCTACTGTCAGGAACATGACACTCAACAAGAACTTACCAGTCCATACTCGCCCCACCAAAATGGAGTCTCTCAACGTTTGAACCTGACACTCTGCAACGCAATCAGAACCTTACTCCATGCCAGCAAGCTCACAGATACACTGTAGAACGAGGCTGCCATGCATTGGATTTACACTAAAAACAGAACTCTTTCCAATTGCAAGGCCACGACAACTTCCGCACAGTTCATTCATGGCACTACTCCTGACGTCTCCTACCTGGGTCCATTCGGTGCTCATGGCTTTGTTATCCCCACTCCGTACAAAAAACAGGCGTCCGGACGCGGCAAACTTGCACATCGATCCCAGTCCTGCCGACTTCACGGCTATGCTTCCAACTCCCAGAGCTACCGTCTCATTCTTCCCTCCGGTCACATTCGCCTTGCCAGGTATCAAGACGTCATCTTCACTTCGACCCTTCTTGCTGACCTCACTCTGCCCACGCCTACTCCCACTGCTCATGTCCTACCTGCCTCTGTGATCGTTGCTGCTGGCCCGATCCCCACTGCCGCGACTCTCTCGAACTCATCCGACGCATCTCCTAACAACGCCCACTCCGACACTGACTACACTGCCACCGATGACTCCTCTTCCATTACGACTTCTCCAATTGCCATCAAACAGGAGACACTGCCTAGCGCTTCTATCGCTCTGCCCCGACACGTCTCGCCCGCCACTTCTCTGCCAGCACCTCTCACCCCTCGCCTTCCTTTTGTCTCTCCACCTCCTCACTCCCTTCCTCTTGCCCAACACCTACCTCTTTCCAGTCCTACTTCCGCGGTCTAACTGTCTCCAAGACCACTCTTCCCCGCCCTTCCCACTCCTCACGCACCCACTCCACTCCCATCTGATGTGTCCTCTCAGTTCCCACATCTCATTCCCACTGCGACTCCTACTGTCTTTCGAGATCCCTCGCTCGGTTTCTCCAAAGTTACTGTCCACCAAGCCCACATTCCACCCCCACAAGCATTTGCCCCAGCTCCTCCAACGAGCAAGCGCTCTCGTCCCCAGCAGGCCATTACGCTGCCACAGCTCAGCGATTGGATCTGGACCGGCACGAATCATGACAGCCTCTCACTTGGATCTCGTACAACTTGCAGGCATCAAATGACTTAAAACAAAGCCTGTCACTGCTTTTTCTGCCACTCGCGATATTCTGCCGGTCAAATAGGAAGATATTGCAAAACTCGCCGCCCATGAGGAATGGGTAGCAGCTACTGATGCCGAGATTGCTTCCCTCGCTCAACACAACACCTGGGAACTGATTTCTCTCCCGATAGGTCGCCATGCCATGAAGTGCAAGGGGTGTTTCGTATCAAACGCGACTCCACAGGCAATATCAACAAGTACAAAGCGCGTCTGTGCCTGTGGGTACAGTCAACTCGCCGGTATTGACTACCACGATATTTACTCCCCAGTCATTAGATCTGAGTCACTCCGTCTCTTCCTTATCATTGTTGTGCAACACAACATGTATTGCCATCAAATGGATGTGACTGCTGCCTTTCTCAACGGCACAGTCAAAGAGAATATTTACATGGCTCAACCGCCTGGCTACGTGAACCAGTCCCGTCCTACCCACGTTTGCAGGCTCCTCGGCAACCTCTACGGTATCAAGCAAGTCCCAAAGGTATTGTTTGACACCATCACACCTGTTCTCATTGCACTCGGTTTCAAAGCCCTCGATGCTGACCGGTCCATCTTCTTCCAATACCAAGGCACCTCTCTTACCATGATCTCTCTCTACGTCAATGATCTTGCCCTTGCATCTGACGATCTATCGACTCTGGAAAACTTGAAACGCTCCCTATCTGCCAGATTCACCGTGACTGATGACGGCCCGCTCCACTATCTTCTTGGCATGAAGATCGAGCGTGACCACACATGCAACAGACTATACATCACAAGCACAACCAAGATTGCATCCTTTCTCGCTGACTTCAACATGGCCGATGCCAAACCCATCGCCGCCTCAATGCTCACTGTAACCATCTCTGCTACAGACTGCCCCGAACCTCCTTCCCCAGAATGGATTGAAATGCAGGCCATCCCATACCGTCAATGTGTCGGCCGACTCACGCACATCATGCGCACCACACGTTCAAACCTTGTCAACAGTGTCTCCATGGTTAGCGGGTATCTTCACAATCCAGGACGCAAGCACTGGAATGCAGTCAAGCGCATGCTTCGTTACTTGAAAATGTTGAGGGAGACTGACAAGACTTCCATGGGATTCGTGAAACAAGATAATTCTATATCAGAAGGTGCTACCTCCCAGAGTGGCACAAACAACTACGTCATGGAATCATTAAATTCTTGCCCAACTTCATTAGAATGCCATTCAGCATCTTCTACTTTGCCTCTCTGCCGAAACTTTACTTCCTCAAAGCACTTAGATGGACACTCCACTCCAAGGCTTCAGTGATGCAGATTGGGCAGGCCACCCAGACGATGCCAAGTCCACCACTGGGTACACGTTCTTTCTTGGATATGGTCTGGTTTCCTGGGCCTCACGCACTCAGCCCTATGTCGCCACGTCCTCAACACATGCCGAATACATTGCCCTGTACCAAGCAGCGACAGAATACATCTAGGCTCGATCTTTCCTAGTCAAGTTAGGTCTCCTCTCCTCAAGCCAGCCTACTATCTTACACTGCGACAATGACGCTGCTCTCAAGATTGTCTCCTATCACATGGTTACATTAGGTTCCAAGCATTTCAAAGCACATCTACACTTCATTAGAGACAAGATCCAAGACGGTGAAATCACACTTCAATTCTGCTCTGGCAAAGAAAACGTGGCAGATCTATTTACAAAGCCTCTGCCTGCCCTCAAATTCGAACAATACCGTGATCGCCTAGGACTCCTCGACAGCTCAGAGTGTGTCAGAGCATTGAGCACCGAAGCCAAACTCAACCTAACATCTAAGGGTTCAGTCACTCCCAAAGTCGAGCCATCCAATCAAAACACGCGCAGTCAGCCAATTCGGCAAAACCCTACTGCCATACCACTACTTAAGATATTCCAGATCTTTAATAAACATCTCGTCTTCTGATATTCGAGATGCCTATGGTCGTGACAGAACTGAATTCTGGTCCTCCTGGCAGTTGCTTCACAATGCACTCACAGTCGGCCAGCCTGAAAATCTGATCTCTCTGGCCTTCACTCATCGAAAGCAGGTCTACCACGAAGAAGCTGTTCTTGAGGAGAACTGGATTTCCCAATTGCCTTGGTATATCACAGAGTATTTATTTTTTTATTATCGACACATGTAATCTATCCAGAAATGGGAAATTAAACACATTCTTGGTGCAGGAGAACGGTTGCACGAGAATCATATGACATAAAGCCGCAGGACACTTCGATGTCTTTATAAAACATAGACTCACTTTACAGCACTATAGTCAGAATATATAGCTCTAGTGTAGATGTCCAAATAGATCTATATGCGTTCCAGATAGCCAAACCATGATATCTATCTATCTCTGTAAAGTATTTCCCTGCTGTGTAAGCCTCTTGACAAGCAGCCATTCACGCGCCATCGTGATTCGCTTGGACTCCAACCTGCCTCTCAATTCAAGTCATGCCACAGCCAAGAAGGGGTATTAGCACATCTTGCAGATTGGCATTCGGGCACAGCCGGTCGTGACATGACCTTGTCGACAACAGCAGATATGTAACGATGTGCCTGAGTCATGGTAACACTGAGAAGGCGCCACCAAAGTTCAAAAGGTGCAGATGATGCTCAATAAACATGATTCATCAAAGCATATACTACAACAACGCATTCAACTCATCTCCTCGCTATGACGCTCTGCATGAGCTTTCGGGAGCGATAGGAAGCTTGCTTGAAAGCCAATGCACACTTGATCGAGTTTTGACAAGCCATGGAGACAGCTTGAAGAATGTAACGCAGGTTAGTGTAATGACTCATATATGTTTATGTGTTACAATCTGTGTCATGTCCCTAGAGGCAGTGGATGCAAGATTGCCTTGTGAATATTCAAATCTGCGATACAGTCAGCCAAATGACGTGTAAAGTGAGCAGGCTCTGTTTTGACGCTGGTCTTGACACAATTGCAGAGCCTAATCATGCTGAAAACTGTGAGTCTGAGCAAAACGAAGTCATTGCAATGTGTGCCACTTGATCGGCTGCTCCAAAATGTCAAATGTCACTACTGTAGATTCGGAAGATACGAGTGTCTTAGCACCAGCCTAGAGCACAGTAAGGACGTGATTAGCGTTTAGCAGGGTTCCATCTCGAATTGTGCGATTCAAACCTCTTGCCAGCATTCGAGACATAAATACTACAATATCCTTGATATCTTTTGTCGCTTGGCTTGCTTTTCATCTACTCAAATCTCTCAAGATGCAGGTTTTGACAACATTCTCTTAACAGTTGCTTTGAGAGATTGTGTCAGATGTGACTGTTTGGTTGCTGAGCTCTTTTGAACAAATCATGTGTAGACATTCGAATCAGTGGATGAGATTTTGGAATGCAAAAGAGGTGTTTGCAGTGACACGTCATTCTTTCTGATATGCTTTGGCCAACTGAAAAGGTAGAGCCAGCATCGATTAGAGCGCTTGTGGCACCATTTCAGAACAGCAGACCTGTGCAATCGCCAATCACTGTGTTTTCTGACAAGATGTATCGTGAACTTGCAGTGTCTTACAAGCCATTGCAACAGGACAACAAGGCAAAGAAGACTCCCAAAATCAAGATTGATGTTGAAAAGCTGAGAAAGAAGCTGATCAAAAAGGAGAGAGAGCAGATATTGCGTGAGACTGATTTTGTACAGTTACCAACCACTCCTGAGCCAGAGCAAGTGCAAGAGAGACCAGAGACATCTGAAAGCTATCCTTCAGAGCGAAGGCAGTCGCATTACAAAAGACCGACGCTTGTTGAGCCATACCATCATGTACCGCGCGGGCATTCGGGGCATTACCGACCTTGGCGCAAGTACGACAAGATAGCACAGGAATGGATGGCTGGATATGATCCATCGAGTCTACCAGATGACATGCGCGTGAGAGCATTGAACGACCCAATGACAATGGAATGGCCTGTGCTCGAGAGGACTGTGTTGGAGAAGAAGACATATTTGCCACCGCTGTCCCAGTATCTCAAGCCATATCCTTATCCAAGACGAGAGGTCCAGGAGCATGTGATGATGCCTTTAGATGAGTGCAAGCAAAAATGTGTGTCTCAGGATGTAGATATGCTGTCGCTACAGCTCAAAATAGTGAGTCTGAGACACCAAGGAGAGGATCTGTCTAGATCTTGTGACAAGGCACTGCTTGAGAAGGATTTGGCCTCCAAGCGAGCGTTGATGATCAAACAACGCGAAACCAATAAGCGATTCAGACAATTGCATGGACATATTGCACAGAAAGTGGAAGCAAACAGTTTTTTAGAGACATTGAAGAAGAGGCAAGAGATGGATCTGTTCCTGAAGCAATCTGGCAAAGATCTGATTTTCCTATAGGTACAACGACTCATCTCAGACGCTTGGACAGGATTGCAAAGATCTTGTCTAGATCTTGCTTGATGTCTCTGAGTTTTCGAGTAAAGTCCAACACAAGCTCTACAGCGTTTGTAAATCTCTTGGAGATGAAGTCATTCATTTTCATGAGCTCTAGTCGCTTCCGCTTGATCAGTTGCAGTGACTCGACCTGTTTTTGAGCAATCGCTTGCATTCCAACTTCGCGAACTGTTTCGAATCAGGAAAATGAGTCAATGGACAGTTTCTAAAGTCAGACAAACTTTTGTCGACTACTTTGTCAACAACCACAAGCATCAGAACGTTGTCTCTTCCTCGACCATTCCATTGGATGACCCAACACTGCTGTTTGCAAACTCTGGTATGAACCAATTCAAGCCGATCTTCCTCGGTACTGTGGATCCCCACTCTGCCCTCGCTACGCTGAGCCGTGCTGCCAACACGCAGAAATGCATTCGCGCTGGTCAATTCGTTGATGATAGGTGGCAAGCACAATGACCTTGAGGATGTCGGTAAGGATACCTATCACCACACCTTCTTTGAAATGCTTGGCAACTGGTCTTTTGGTGACTACTTCAAAAAGGAAGCCATTGCCATGGCATGGGAACTCTTGACCCAAGTTTATGGTTTGCCAAAAGACAGACTCTATGTCACGTACTTTGGCGGTGACGAGAAACTCGGTCTCCCAGCAGATGAGGAAGCTAAGCAGCTCTGGCTCTCCATGGGAGTGCCTCTGGACCACATTCTGCCTGGAAACACCAAAGACAACTTTTGGGAGATGGGTGATCAAGGTCCATGTGGTCCATGCTCTGAAATCCACTTTGACCGCATCGGTGGCCGCAATGCAAGCAGTCTTGTCAATCAGGATGATCCAGATGTTTTGGAGATCTGGAACATTGTCTTTATGCAATTCAACCGTGAAGCCGATCGCTCTCTCCGTCCTTTGCCAAACAAACACATCGATACTGGCATGGGTCTTGAACGTTTGGTCTCTGTCTTGCAAAACAAGCGCTCCAACTACGACACTGATGCTTTCACTGGTATCTTTGCCAAGATCCAACAATTGACTGGTGCTCCAGCTTATGGCGGCAAAGTCGGTGCTGATGATGTCGATGGCCTTGATACTGCTTACCGTGTGATTGCTGATCATATTCGTACTCTGACATTTGCCATCTCTGACGGCTGTCTTCCTTCCAACGAAGGTCGTGGTTACGTCCTGCGTCGCATTCTTCGTCGCGGTGCCCGTTATGCTCGCAAAAAGTTCAATGTTCAGATCGGAAGCTTCTTTTCGTCCTTGGTTGACACTGTCGTGTCTGAAATGGGACATGCATTCCCAGAAATCACAAAGAGAGTCGATGATCTCAAGGAAGTCTTGGATGAAGAAGAACGCTCGTTTGCCAAGACATTGGACAGAGGTGAAAAACTGTTCTCAGAGTGCTTGACAAAAGCCAAATCACAAGGTCTGAACAAGATCCCTGGTCTTGATGCTTGGAGACTCTACGACACGTATGGTTTCCCAGTGGATTTGACTCGCCTCATGGCTCAAGAGAACGGAGTGGATGTTGATGAGGAAGCTTACGAGAAAGCACAACACCAAGCAAAGGAACGCTCTCGTCAAGGTGGAGATAAGGCAAAGGCAACTGTCATTGCTCTGGATGTGCATCAGTTGGGTGAAATCGAAAAGCAGCTCAAGATTGCTCCAACAGACGATCACTACAAGTACTTGAACGATGACATTTCCTGCCAGGTCAAGGCATTGTTTGTGAATGGTGCATTTGTGCAAAAAGTAGATGCAGAGTCAGTGTCTGAACGCTTTGGTATCATTCTGGACAAGACCAACTTTTACGCTGAACAGGGTGGTCAGATGTTCGACACTGGATCACTCGCAATTGACGGCAAAGTGGATTTCTGTGTTGAAGACTGTCAAGTCTTTGGTGGATATGTGTTGCACATTGGATATCTCAAGTACGGACAATTGTCTGTCGGAGAGCAAATTGTGGCTTCATACGACGAAGTATTGACTTTGACTCTAGTTGCGACGCTGGCCACTCAGAAACAACCACACTGTCACTCACATCCTCAACTTTGGATTGCGCTCTGTCATCGGAGACATTGTCGATCAAAAGGGATCTCTTGTGGCTCCAGAGAAGCTGCGATTCGATTACTCTTGCAAGCAAGCACCATCTGTGGATGAACTGACCAAGATTGAAGACATCACCAACGACTTTATCAAGCGCAACCTTCCAATCTACTCCAAAGAAGTCGCTTTGGCTCAAGCCAAGGAGATTAATGGATTGCGTGCTGTCTTTGGTGAGGTGTATCCAGATCCTGTCCGTGTTATTTCTGTTGGATTTGACATTGAAGAGATTCTCAAGGATCCAAAGAACGAAAAGTGGGCCACAACTTCTATCGAGTTTTGCGGTGGTACTCACGTCAAGACAACGGCTGACATCAAGCGCTTTGTGATTCTGGAAGATGCTGCACTTGCCAAAGGTATCCGTCGTATTGTCGGCACCACAGGTGATGAAGCCAAGAACTTCCAATTGGCTGCAGATGAATATGCTCAGAAACTTGAAGCACTGTCAAAGTTGACCGGATCTAGTCTTGAGAACGGACTCAAGGAAGTTGGCAAGAGTCTTGAAGCTGCTCAGCTGCCTTTGGTGCGCAAGCATGCTCTCAGACAAGAGTTCAACAGGATCAAGAAGATCTTTGACGACCAAGACAAGCTTAGAAAAGCCAAAGAGTCCAAGGAGGTATTGCTGTTGATGAAAGGCTGCTGAAAAGGTCACTGCTTACTTTACTGAGCATCCAGAGGCTACTTCGATTGTGGCTGTTGTCAACACGACCGGTAACGCAAAGGCGCTTTCTCAAGCAGTGCAGCAAGTCAAGTCTCTCAACAAGTCTGCTCTTTTGCTCGCTGTTGATGGAGACAACAACAAAGTCAATGTTGCTGCTGCTTTGTCAAAGGAATTGGTTACCAAGGGCTTCAAAGCCACCGAATGGGCCTCTCTCGTGGCAGAGAAGTTTGCAGGCAAGACTGGAGGCAACGATGCCAGTGCTCAGGGCAGCGGACAAGGCGTTGATCAAGTCGATGTCGCCCTTGAATTGGCCAAGAAATTTGCTGAAAAGTTGAATATCAACTAAGCCTGTTCATTAAAAGAGAGGTTCTCAGCATCATCTGCCGCGACCTTGGGTTCTGGCTCAGATACGGACATGTCTTCCTTGTCCGCTTCTTTTGGTTCCGTTTCTTGTGGCTCCACTTTCTTTGGTTCCTTTGCCTGTGGTTCCACTTCTTGCTTTTCAGTATCTGTCTTTTCGTCTTCCTTGTCGATCTGTCCAAGACCTTCAAGCTGCTTTTTCCACTTTTCGTACAGAGATTTGCATCGTTGCGAAATGTTGTGCTCCTTCAAGTCTTTTTTCGACAGCATCTTGATGACTTTGCCGATCTTTGTTTCCTTGAAGAGAGCCACATCCATCGACAGCTGTTCTACCTCCCTAAGCTTCTCGTCTGCCTTCACAAAGTCGTCCTCCTCATCTGAGTCACAAAACCGTTCGTTCGTCCGTCTGCAGCAGAAAGCGCTGCAACTTGGATCTCAAATACAAGATCTTCTCCTGTGGGGTCTCTACTGTCATTCCATGTACGCTTCTTTGGTTCGGCTTTCTTCTCTGGCTTGGGTACCCTTTTCTTGGGTTGCTTTGCAGGCTTATTCTCTGGTCTAATTGAGGGATCCTCTAGTTCTCTCATAGCCAGTACGAACTGTTTCGTCTTTTTGATATTCTGGAACTGCTCCTTGTGTTCCTTGTAGGTCTTCAGGTTCTCCTCTCCACTGACCCATCCACTAGTTTCAATCCAGATACTAGTTGTGTGAACCAAAGAAATAAACAGGAATGTGTCCCTCCTGTTTCTCGTCCAGGACATCCTCCGCCAAGTTATTCTCATCTTCAACCTGCTTTCAAATCTAATACCCTGCTCGGCCACCAGGGAAACGCTCCTAGTTTGGCCCAGACGAGGTCTCCTGTCTTGAAGGTTTGTGTCATGCAAAGAACAGCAAAGTTGCAACTGCTTCAAAAGCGTGTCAACAAGATATGGCATCACTGCATCAAGCATGACTCCAGATCTACGTCATTAGAAGAAAATCGTGCAACCGGTCCGGCCCGTAGAGCCGAGGAACCTTGCAATGACGTCAATGGGTCATTGAGGATCAATCATTTTGACCATAAGTTGTTTCAGGTCACTTGAAACGAGGCTCAAACAGATATGGGAAAATCGCCACCGAAGCAAGCAACATGGCCATCCAACTGAAAAGTGTCAAAAAGTGCATTCCTGTTGCTTTCAGAGACCTATCCGAACTGTCATTTTGACTCGGCTTTCAATGGTCGGGACCCCTTGAATGCAAGCCTTCCAGCATCTGATTATGTGAGCTCTGACATGGAATCCATTCGGCTGATTTTGATTGTGCGTCATTTGCGTGCTGTTCACAAAGTCCCGAGTTGTGCAGGCTCCACAGCGGTCAGACGCCCACGATCGGAGTCAAATACCCGATGGCTGATAAAAAGGCTTTGCTGCACATTTCACTAATATGCTCGTCTCTATTATTACTCTTGCTACTCAAGTCTTTGCTGGTCAATTCATTACTGGTCCTTGTAACGCGGACGCAGATTGTGACTCCAAGTGCTGCCAGACTGGTCGTAAAGTCTGCAGAGCCATTCTATCTCTCCAACCTGGTGTTGAATCCTGCCTGGATGGTAGAACCCCCAACTTTGACAAGGGAGCCAAGATTGTGAACATCAACGACAAGGCACCACAAGCCCCAGCTCAAGGCTCTCAAGCTCCAGCTCAGCAAGGAAAGGTGGCTCCTGGAACCCAATTCATCACTGGTCCATGCAATGCTGATGCTGATTGTGCATCTACCTGTTGCCAGACTGGCAAGAAGATCTGCAGAGCTGTGCTCTCTCTCCAACCTGGTGTTGAATCCTGCCTGGATGGTAGAACCCCCAACTTTGAAAGAGGATCCAAGATTGTGAACATCAACGACAAGGCACCACAAGCCCCAGCTCAAGGCTCTCAAGCTCCAGCTCAGCAAGGAAAGGTGGCTCCTGGCACTCAATTCATCACTGGTCCGTGCAATGCTGATGCTGATTGTGCATCTACCTGTTGCCAGACTGGCAAGAAGATCTGCAGAGCTGTGCTCTCTCTCCAACCTGGTGTTGAATCCTGCCTGGATGGTAGAACCCCCAACTTTGAAAGAGGATCCAAGATTGTGAACATCAACGACAAGGCACCACAAGCCCCAGCTCAAGGCTCTCAAGCTCCAGCTCAGCAAGGAAAGGTGGCTCCTGGAACCCAATTCATCACTGGTCCATGCAATGCTGATGCTGATTGTGCATCTACCTGTTGCCAGACTGGCAAGAAGATCTGCAGAGCTGTGCTCTCTCTCCAACCTGGTGTTGAATCTTGCCTGGATGGTAGAACCCCCAACTTTGACAAGGGAGCCAAGATCGTACAAATTTGAACAGTAAACTTATAGCTTTAGTCAGCACTTGAGGAAGCATTGCTCTTGAAGCGAGAGGCAACAGTGTGAGTCTTCAAAACTTGCTTGGTCGTGACATACGAAAACTGGATAAATGTGCACAAGACCAAAAAGTTGGCCCAAGGTGTGACATGGTAAGCAGTAGCGATGACATTATTGGCACCTCCTGCAATGAGCGTGTAGATGAGCGCAAATGCAAAGAAAATGCTGGACAAGATCACGACAATCCAGCGTCCTCCTTGGTGGTTGTACATGATTTCGAGAATGAGCTGTCGTGTTGGCACAGAAAAGAGCTTGCCAATGGCTTTGACAAACAGAACAGTGCTGAGGACGTTGATGGTAGAATCTAGTAGGATGGCCAATCCACTGCACAGAATGAAGGGACGATAAGCTTTAGACTCGTAGAACAGCTTTTCGGTAAATGACATTGAGCCAAAGACATATGAACCAATGACAGCAAACAAGTGGATGACAGCAAGTCCACTAATGACCATGAATTGGACGCTTTTTCTCTAGAGTGAGCCCAATTACATCCGTGAAGGCGTCCATACGGATGAGAATGACAATGTGATTGAGAATGACAGGGATTTGAAGGGAGAATATGATGATGTTCGTACATACGTCGTACACACTTGTTGCTGCACCATGGTAGGTAATGAGTTCGAACATAATCTCTCCATAGAGTCCAAGGTTCATCATGTTGACCAAGACAGAGAGCACACAGACAATGAATATCGGTGTCTTCCATACACTCTTTTCTGACATGAGCTTCTGGGCAAGCAAAAGGACGCAGGTTGCAAGTTCGGCATAAGCTAATCCATGGAACACTGCTGAAGGGTCTAAAATCAACGCAACAACACTTGTAGAAACGATTTCCCTGATCAGCCATTTGGGCGGCAAAAGTATTACTGTTTCGTGCAACCCCTTTCGGAACAACTGCGCCGCGCCCCGATTTGCGGTACTCCGAAATGCGGCTTCCTGGAAGGGTTTTGGGAACAATCGTAACTTTATGATACCCTGATTATCTGAGGTGTGAGGACAGCAGATGGTGTCAGGTGATTGTGCTTTGGGGGTTCTAGTTGCAGGATCCACGCGAGCATCAGGAGGTTAGAGAATGGTAGCAGGTTGACTAGAATGAATGGTATTACAGGCAAATGTCAGACTTTCACTGGAGGCTTGCAGAGGGAATGTGTAGATAGCCGTGATCACGAGAAATACGTTTGTGATGATGATGGCTGGCCAGTTAAGAAACTCAAATTGAAAGAATTGCCTGATTGCTTTCTTGGCCAAGAGTGTCCTGTGCACAATGACCAAAAAATACAAATTGAGTATGCCGTCCAGAAGAATGCCAACTGCAAGTGACTCTGCAAGACCAAGACTGGGGATGTATAGACTAGGATTGCTGCTTGAAAACGCAAGTCCACTGATAAACGCCATCACATGCAAGACGGATACCACAATCCCTGTTACAAGAAACCAAACGGTCGTATGACTCTTCAGAAGCAACAAAACGGCACAATGGCCCACTATCTGCGGCAAGAGCAAAATAGAGACTGCCAGTCTCATAGCGTAACCTGGAGTGTCGAGCAAAATGTACTGGGAGAGGGATATGCCTTCTGTACACAAGACCATGATATTTGCACAGACGGCCAAGAGACTGACAAGAGCACCTGCAGACAGCTTACCTTTAAGAGCCTCTTTGGTAAGAGGTGTCAGTGCTCCAACTGCCTGTGTGACTGCAAGGCCATGTGCCACTGCCGAAGGATCTAGCGTTAAGCAAAGGACATTCGAACATCGCAAAGTGCGGAACCCTCGTTGTGCGACCTTGTTCCAGCCGAGCGTCGGTGGCAATCACGGGCGTGATCGAACTTTCGCATGACTTCTCGAGATTGTATGACGACACTGCAACACGAATGAATCACTGTAGCAAAGGTGCTCTCGCACATACTTTATTCCAAAGGAGCAGAGATGATATCAGAGTCACCGGCATCCAACACAGACAAAACACCAACTCTGAAGTATTTACCGCATGCAGTTCCCAGGCTGATATTATTGCCGCTGTAGTGGTGAACATTGGTCTTGGCGAGCATGGCGTAGTATTCAATTTCACTTCTGCGGAGAGGTGGGCAGTTACCAGCAACAATGACGAGCTTGGCTATTGTGAATATAATTACATTTGCCGTTGCGAAGAGTTTGGAGAGTAGACTTGTAGCCAAGTGTAGACTTTCCAGATTTCATTACAAGCGCAAGACGAGCGTTGATAGACTCGATTGCCTTCTTTGACTTCTTCTGCTGAGCTGGTGGGGCCATGTAAAGAATTGAAGGCGTGAAAAAAGTTGAACTGCGTCGGAAATTTTCAGCCAATCAAATCGCGTCTTCTTTCCCAACATGATTCTGGAGCAGACACAGCAGCTGATAAAGGCACATCCAGACATGGCGTTGCCAGTGGTTGCAATCAAGGTGCTGATTGAGACCTTGCGTCAGTCAAAAGGAACGACATTTCAGGAGCTCATGACAATGCTTGTCGAACAGTCTAATATTCTCAAGTCGCAGTCCACAAACGGCATCTCTATGATTGCTGGCTGTGATTTGTTTCTGCGCTTTGTCAACAGACAGAACAGTGGTGTGCCAGTGGACGAGTGGAAGGAACGAGTGATCGAGACAGCAGACCAGCTTGTGGACAGGTACCAACAACACAGAGCACAAGCAGCCAACCACGGCGTCAAGTTTGTGAAAGAGAACTGCTGCATCCTCGTGCATTCGTATTCGCGAGTGGTGTTAATGATGCTCAAGCTCGCTGCCAAGACCAAGCGATTCAAGGTCATCGTGACTGAATCGTATCCATCTGGAGCTGGTAAAAAAGCAGTGCAAGAGCTGCGAAACGAAAACATTATGGCGTGCTTGATCCAAGACAGTGCTGTAGGATACATTATCCAAAAAGTAGACATGGTGCTTGTGGGTGCTGAGGGTGTGGTCCAAAACGGCGGCATCGTCAACCAGATTGGCACATATCAGATTGCTGTTGTTGCAAAAGCAGCCAACATACCCTTTTACACACTTGCTGAAAGGTTGGGAGTTTGATGATAGCTACAAATTCGTTCAGCTCTTTCCACTGAACCAAGACGATCTGCCATTTTCAGCAGACATGTTCTTTAGTAACGAAGAAGATAATGGAGAATGCAAGGTAGCGTGACTGACTCCAGATCAGTAATCCACTGCTTGACTATACACCACCAGAATTCATCACGCTCTTGTTCACAGATGTGGGTGTCTTGACGCCATCTGGTGTTGCGGAGCAACTCGTTTTGCTATAAACCATGCAAATTTTGCCAAGATGCTCCAAAGCTACAACTATTGCCAAGATGCTCCACACTTTCCCACATGCTGATTCCAGACGTGTATCTGAGACTCAAGCCAAACACTGGCTCAAAGAAACTGATAGACTTTTCATCGACAGTCGATCTGATGTCATCCACTCTCGTTTGTTCAAGTTCAGCCATTGGACAAAAGACAATTCCCTTTTCTGGAATATTTGCACCTACACATCAGAATGCAGATGTGTTTGAGCGTTTGGTGAGACCGCTGTTGAAGGATGCTATCAATGGCTACAACGCGTCTTTGGTGTTGATGGGACACTCTCAAGCTGGCAAAACGTTTACAGTTGAGGGAGAGGCTGGACAGAGAGGTATTACTAGTCACAAGAGGCTTGGTGCAGTATCTTGCAGAGCAATTGGTGGATTACAAAGATGTAAGCGTGGAATCACTCAAAGTCAAGGTATCAGCCATCGAAGTCAATGGAGAGCTGATTAGAGACCTAGTCGATCCAGTGGGGTCACCAGAGCTCTTGTTAAACGGTGATCCAAACACATGGTTTGCTGGATCGATTCAAGAACGATCACTGGAGAGCATCAAAGACACTTCTATTCTACCAAAGATCAAGAGATTCAAGATGGGAGGCGAAGATGCCAAGAAATCGACATCTATCTACAGATTTGGATTGGATATTGTTCAAAAGGATGGAAAAGCACACAAAAGACTCAAATCATACTTGACAATTGTCGATCTGTGCTCCAGTGAGTACTTGTTTATGGATTTCAACAAAATTGTCTTGCAAGAAGGATTGCTGACTGCTTCGACTGTCGTTGGACCTTACAAGATGCTCGAAAACAGTGGCACTATCAAAGATGACTCTGTTTTGACAAAACTGTTGACAAATGAGATTGGTGGCAACTGCAAGACTGTGTTTTTGTTGAACTTTGACTCGTTTGGTACGTCAAAAGAGAGTGTACAGTCGTTGAGACTGGTGGATATGACAAGATCCATTAGAAACTATCCAATAGTCAACACAGAGGACGTTTTAGCACTCCAAAGACGAGATCGACTGCGATTGCAAGAAAAGCAGATGCCACAATGTAACATAATTGACAGCAGCAAGAGATGAGAAGCTAGAGCAACATGTGACAGATCTGATCCAGAGACTGAATGCAGCCATTCAAGCGAATGCAGACCTAGATCTGACAATGGAACAGCTCCATGAAGACACCCTCAAGTCAAAGAAACAGATGCTGGACATTCAAGTCAAGAATGCAACACTGGAAGATGAATTGGGAGACTTGAAAGTCAAAGTACACCTGTTGAGACTAGTGCAATGAGCTGGAGCATGCATTAGACTCTGAAAAGCACTCTAATGAGATCACCAAGCGAGACTATGAACGCATTCTGATTGAAGTCGAAAATGCGAGAACAAATGAAAACAAGACACTCGAACAGCTGCAGCGGATGATGAGAGAGAAGCACATGCTCAAGAGTCAGCAAGAGAAGCTAGTGTTGAGAAACCATGAGATGGCCATTGAAATCTTGAATCTGGAGAGAGAATGCCGTGGATTGAAGGAAAAGGTACTGGAGATGGATCAAAAGACTAAGCGGTTGATGGAGCAGTACTAGTATTGAAGATAGCAACAAGTTTTTACAGCATACCAAGCAGTATGTGCCAAATGTGCCAAGAGAAGTGCCGACGTTTAAAATCATGACACCCAAGCCAAGAGAACAAATGGATGCTGTTGAAAAGAGACAAGAGGATGCTCCAAGAGTAAGAGATGGAGAGATGATGGACAGTATCGACAGAATGATTGAAAAGGCCTTACATTTGACAGCAGTCACAG
This sequence comes from Gorgonomyces haynaldii, assembly GCA_025526955.1. Lineage (NCBI taxonomy): Eukaryota > Fungi > Chytridiomycota > Chytridiomycetes > Rhizophydiales > Gorgonomycetaceae > Gorgonomyces > Gorgonomyces haynaldii. The sequence continues at coordinate 214,926 of JAHLJY010000023.1, read as the reverse complement.
ACATTCATGACCGAGCATCGCAAGAGACTCCAGATCTTGAACAAGACACTCCAGAACTTGCAATCAGACTGGAATGGCACCAAAGCGGAAGATTTAGGACAAGATTTGGTGCAAGAACTGTTGGAAACTTATAGCCATACTGAGCAAGAGTTGATACAATCCATCAAATGGTACCAAAAGATGCTCAAAACACCCTCAAATGTCTTTTCGTTGAGAATAGGACATCAATGAGATGCAACAGCAAATCAAGAGTCTGCTGGAACAAACACACTTTGAGATGGAAAAGGAGCGTAGTGCATTGATAGCCAAATGCTCTGCACTTGAGGAAGAGTTGTCCTGACGCGTTCGTGTCATCTTCCCCGATGTCAAATGTACTATTGCTCAGTGTAGATATTCAGCGATGTCAAGGGCAAGAAGCCGGTGAAATTAGAGCCTATAGCAAAGGCCGGCAACGTACTATTGATAAACTTAGCTGCCCATCAGGACTGTTGGAAAATCTTGGAAGGGAGACGTATCGTATGTCCCAAAGGATGTACTAGAGTATGAATCACCGCTTGTCAAGTTTGACCAAATCCATGCCAAGTTTCTGCAGTCGGTACAAGAATGCGAGCAAAACTACAGCCTCGAAAAGTCCGACAAGCACAGCACCCATGCAGTCAACGAAAGTTCTAGCCAAGCGAAGTTGGAGAAGCTCATTAAGCGAGATAAGGAGTCTTTTCGAACCAATCTCGTGAATATTGTCATGCATTCTACCGATGAAGGCTCGCCACATGCGAGTATGATGGAGGCACTGGAACATTTGTCCAAGTTGCATCCAGAAAAGGACAAGGAAATCATCGTAATTCGGTTAATCCAAGCAGCGCTACTATTACTACGTCGCGAATGGAGTAGATACGCAGAACGTGGCTGATATGAAGGAAGAATGGTTGGCACATGTGTTGAAACTGGTGCCAAAGGAACTCAAGAAGCTGGAAACAAGCGTACAGAATCTGTCTGCAGAGATGCGAGAAGATTACCACATGAGTGTCAAAAAGGCCATTGTAGACTTTGTACTGAAAGATCCACGCCAAAAGAGCGAGTATGAGATGATGGACTTTGATCATCCAGAGCAGTTTCTCAACATTCGTGCTTCAGCCCTGACTTGGCAGCAAGATTACATTGACTCCAAGCACCAGATTGAAGCTAACCAGTTCTTTACGTGTCCACAGATTGTTGAACTTGTGCAGTTGTGGACCAAGTTCAAATCCATGCGTTTGATCGAGACTGAACCCATCCTGACAAAAGGAAGTGCGTTTGAACTCAAGAGCTTCAAATCCATGATCCTCCAGAGACTCGAAAAGGCACATGAACGCATTCTGGCTGGGTATTAGACTTGATCTTAGCTGGTATCCATCTGTCTTGAACATCTTCTACCAAGGCAGCAAGAAGGGGGAGTGGACATCCATTCCTAACGAAAAGATTGAGAGTTTCTTTAGAACAGTGGCTTTGATGATGGCTGACCAGATCAGAGAGCTCGTCAAAGAGACAGTCTTGGATTTTGTCGCGCTGTTTGACTATCTCAAGTCTTGCGAGCGGTTTAATCTCCAAGGAGCACATCCAGTCTCGTTTTTGGTGAGACCAGTGTTGGATGATGTCAAGATTAGATTTGAACCACCCACACAAGAAATCCAATCCACTGTCATGAGTCTCTTGGAGTCTATCTTTGTTGCTGCTGATAGAATTCCAAAGATTGAAACTCAGCTCTTTGCCAACACAACCCAAACTGTGAATTCCGGCAACAGAGCCGCTGGCATGAACCCAGTCTCGACTGAAGAATGCATCATCATTGCGTTTGAAAAGACGTATCCGTCGTTTGTCCAAGACATGCGTCAACAACTGCAACAGAACCTTGAAAAGCTGCTACAAGCACCACACCAGTATCTGGGTGACTTTGACAAACACAAGCCACTGATTGGCAAGGCATTGGAAGTGGATGTGGCAGAGTTTATCAAGAGCGAAACAACACCAGACAGAGTCATGGATGAAATCAAGAAATATCGCTCCATGGCAACCAACAACCTTCTCGTGGCTTATCCATTCACTGTCTACTTTCCACTTGTAGAACTGAACTGTCACGATTTGATCAAAGATCTCTCTGATCGTGCCATGGCACTTGCTCAACTGATTATTGACAAGATGTCCAACGACATTCGACAAGAAAACGAAGGCATTATCAGTCAGTTTGAAGATCTTGCCAAGATGCTCACAACACCACCCACCAATGTTGAGGAAATGGTTGGATTGAAAAAGTATGTTGAGCAAGCAAGACTTGTGCTGACAAAGAAACTAGAAGAGAGTGTAGAAGAGTCCAAGAAGAAGCTCAATTTCATGATCTCTTACTCTGAGCTCAAAAAGGAAGACTTTGACCAAAACACACGCTTGTTTGTCTGGCCACAAAAGATTGCACCACTCTTCGCTGAAGCAGAAGCCAATATTGTCACTTCTAGATCTGCCAATAACGATGATCTCAAACAGAGAAAGGAAAAGCTGGCTGCAGAACTGGAAGGCTATGTCAAACAGATCGAAGAGTACTACAACTTTGGTGATTACTCTGAGATCATGAAGTATCTCAAGACTGCTCAGAAGCTACAATCTCGTTTGGAGTCCCTTGCAGAGAGAATTGCACAGTTTAACCACGAAGAAGAGCTCTTTGAATGGGAACAGACCAAGTTCACTTCACTCTCGACTGCCATGGACTCTCTCTCTCCATTTTTGACGCTCTATCAGACCTCTGTTGACTTGCAAAAGAGCTACCAACAATGGATGAGTGGTTCGTTTTTGAAACTGGATCCAGAAGCAGTCGAAACAGAAGTCACTACCATGTATCGCAACATTTACAAGATTTCGTTGACTTTTGCAGACCATCAAGTACCAAAGAGCTTGGCAGAGATCACAAAAGAGCAAATCGAGAAGTTCAAAGTCCATTTGCCACTCATTTCAACCCTTTGCAATCCTGGCTTCAGAGACAGACACTGGAAGGACATTTCAAACGTTATTGGGTTCAGATTCCAGCCAGATGAAAACACAAGTCTGTCTTCGGTCATTGAACGCAATCTGGGTCAGTTCATGGAGAAACTGGAAGAAATTTCTGCTGTTGCTACGAAAGAATACTCGTTTGAGAAAGCCATCCACAAAATGTACGGTGAATGGAAGGACATTGAATTCATCACACTCGATTACAGAGACACTGGCACTCAGATCTTGGGTGGTGTCGATGACATTCAAACACTCTTGGACGATCACATTGTCAAGACCCAAACCATGCGTGGCTCTCCATTTATCAAGCCGTTTGAAGAAGAAACGAAGGCTTGGGATGCTAAACTGGGTTTGATCCAAGAAGCATTAGATGAATGGCTCAAAGTACAAGCGACTTGGTTGTATCTCGAACCCATCTTTTCATCTGAAGACATTATGCGTCAGATGCCATCCGAAGGCAAGCGATTCATTTCTGTGAACAAGACTTGGAAAGACATCATGGCTTACACTTCACAAGACAAGCATGTGCTCAGAGTCGTTGAAATGCCAGATCTTCTGCAGCGTCTGATTTCAAGCAACGAAGAACTGGATCTCATCCAAAAGGGACTCAACCAGTACTTGGAAGTCAAGCGCTTGTTCTTTCCCAGATTTTTCTTCTTGTCCAACGATGAAATGCTCGAGATTCTGTCAGAGACAAGAGATCCAACGCGTGTACAGCCGCATCTCAAGAAATGCTTTGAAGGTGTCAACAGTCTCGAGTTTGAGTCTAATATGGACATTAGTGGCATGTACAGTGCTCAAAAGGAGTTTATCAAATTCACGACTTTGGTGTCTACCAATGATGCTGCTGGTGCTGTAGAACGATGGCTGGTGGATGTTGAAAAGACAATGCTTGCTTCCATGCGTCATGTGACAGCTGCTGCTGTGGATGCGTACAGAGAGACACCAAGAGAAGAATGGGTGATCAAGTGGCCAGGTCAAGTTGTGATCTGTGTCAGTCAGACTTACTGGACCAAAGAAGTCGAATTCGCAATCATGGAAGGCAAAAAGGACAATCTCAAAAAGTTTGCAGACACTTGCTCAGACAGACTTGGCAGAGTTGTAGAACTTGTGAGAGGCAATTTGACACGCCTCGCTCGAACGACATTGGAAGCTTTGGTGGTCATTGAAGTCCATGCTCGTGATGTTGTCTATGAACTGGATGCTGCCAATGTGTCTAATATCAACGACTTCAACTGGCTCTCTCAACTGAGATACTACTTCCCAGACAAGGAGAGTGGTATGATTGTTAAGATGATCAACTCTGTGCAAAAGTACGGCTACGAATACCTCGGCAACACTGGTCGTCTTGTGATTACGCCTTTGACCGACAGATGTTACCGTACGCTGTTTGGTGCCTTGCAACTGAATCTGGGTGGTGCTCCTGAAGGACCGGCAGGTATTCTTGTTGATATTAGGGACTGGAAAGACAGAATCTGTCAAGGATCTTGCAAAGGCATTGGCTATGTTCTGTGTCGTCTACAACTGCTCGGATGGCCTCGATTACATTGCCATGGGCAAGTTCTTCAAGGGCCTGGCTTCTGCTGGTGCTTGGGCTTGCTTTGACGAGTTCAATCGTATTGATTTGGAAGTCTTGTCAGTTGTTGCTCAGCAGATTCTGACCATCCAGAGAGCTAAAGCAGCCAAGGCAGAAAAGTTTGTGTTTGAAGGCACGGAGTTGGTCTTGAAAGAAGTCTCGAACGTCTTCATTACCATGAATCCTGGTTATGCTGGTCGTTCTGAACTACCAGACAACCTGAAAGCACTCTTTAGACCAGTGGCGATGATGGTGCCAGATTACACACTCATTGCAGAGATCTCACTCTATTCGTTTGGTTTTGTCCAGGCTCGTGCCTTGTCTGTCAAAATCACTGCCACTTACCGTCTGTGTTCTGAACAGTTGTCTTCTCAGGATCACTACGATTATGGTATGCGTGCTGTCAAATCTGTCTTGAATGCCTGTGGTGCTTTGAAGCTCAAGTATCCAACAGAGAACGAGAGCATCATTCTCTTGCGTTCGATCATGGATGTCAATCTGGCCAAGTTCTTGTCTCAGGATATTCCACTCTTCAAAGGCATCACTGCTGATCTGTTCCCTGGCATTTCTCTGCCAGTGCCAGACTATGGTGGTCTCATCAAATCCATCCAAGCCAACTGCACACGCATGAACTTGCAAGTGGTGCCTGCATTTTTGGAAAAAGTCTTGCAAATCTATGAAATGATGCTCGTCAGACACGGATTCATGATTGTGGGAGAGTCGTTTAGTGGCAAGACAGCAGCTTATCGTGTCTTGCAAGGAGCACTCAGTGACCTGAACAAGGCAGATCCCAACAACGAAGCCAAAGTCTTGACACAGGTCTTGAATCCCAAATCCATTACCATGGGTCAGTTGTATGGTCAGTTTGATCCCGTGACACACGAATGGTCTGATGGTGTGCTTGCTCTTGGGTTTAGAAACTTTGCATCCATGCAGACACCAGATAGAAAGTGGATTGTTTTTGATGGACCAGTCGATGCCATCTGGATTGAGAACATGAACACTGTCTTGGATGACAACAAGAAACTGTGTCTGAATAGTGGCGAAATCATTCAGCTGTCAAACACGATGAGTTTGATCTTTGAAGTCCGTGACTTGGCAGTCGCTTCTCCAGCAACTGTTTCAAGATGTGGCATGATCTACATGGAGCCACACAGGCTAGGATACAGAGACACACTCATGGTTTCTTGGATGAACAAGCAAGAGTATCTCAGCAATGACCAAAAGCAACTGCTGTACATGCTCTTTGACTTTGTGGCACCACCATGTTTAGAGTTTGTGCGCAAAGAATGCATCGAGATTGCTGAAACCAGCGACAGCAACTTGGTCGTCTCAATGCTGAATGTATTGGAAAGCATGCTCAAAGATTGCAGCGACAAGAGTCCAAAAGTCATGCAAGGCATCTTCCTGTTCTCGTGTGTCTGGAGTTTGGGTGCTTCTGTGACCGAGCCTGGCAGAGTCAAGTTTGATGCACACATCAAATCCATTCTTGCTACTCCAGAAAAGTACCAAAAGAATGCTCGTTTGGACATGCAGGCTCAGCTGCCAAGTGGCAACGTGTACGATTACATGTTTGACACACAGACACCCTCCAATCCATGGAAACCTTGGGTGGATACGATTGGACAGTTCAAGATCCCACCAAAGACAAAGTATGACAACATTCTCGTGCCAACAGTCGATACTGTGCGATACTCGTATCTCTTGAAGCTCTTGGCAAGAAACTCAAAGCAAGTCTTGTTTGTGGGTCCAACAGGAACAGGAAAGTCACTCTACGTCAGAGACACACTCATGAACGGTGGATTGAACAAGGACGTGTACGTGCCAGTGTTCATCAACTTTTCAGCACAGACATCAGCCTTCCAGACACAAGAAATCTTGGAATCCAAGTTTGACAAACGCAGAAAAGGAGTCTTTGGTCCGCCATTGGGCAAAAAGTGCGTCATCTTTGTCGATGATCTGAACATGCCTGCCAGAGAGCAGTATGGCGCACAACCACCAATTGAGTTGTTGAGACAGTGGATGGATCATGGTGGCTGGTACAATCTCAAGGAAATGGCCTTGCAAGAGATCATTGACATTCAGTTTGTGTCTGCGATGGGTCCACCAGGTGGAGGCAGAAACCCAGTGACCTCTCGAGTATTTGAATTGATGGTAGTTTATGAGACATTTCAACCTGATTTCAGTCGCTCCCTTTGATGACCCAACACTGCACAAGATCTTTGAGACGATTCTAGAATGGCACTTTACTACCAACAACTTTGCCAAAGGTGTTGCAGCCATGACTACTCAGCTTGTTAGTGCCACTCGTGAAATTTACAGAGCAGCGATGGTCAATCTGCTTCCAACACCACGCAAGTCACACTATACCTTCAACTTGCGTGATTTTGCACGTGTGATCCAAGGCATCTTGTTGATTCGCTCTGAGCATGGCAGTGAGCCAGACAAAGTCATCCGTCTGTGGCTGCATGAAGCATTCCGTGTGTTCTACGATCGTCTGGTGGATGATGCAGATCGCAAATGGGTCTTTGAATTCTCCAAAAAGACTGTTCAGTCTCAGTTCAATTTGGACTTTAACACTGTCTTCAAGGACTATGACTCGAACAAGGACAACAAAGTGGAAGAAGACGATCTGAGAAGTTTGATCTTTGGAACATATCTGTCTCCAAGAGAAGCCAGTGGCAAGGCTTACCAGGAAATCACAAGTCTGGCTGACTTGACTGCGTTTATTGACAGATGTCTGACAGAATACAACCAAATGAGCAAGAAACCCATGGATTTGGTCATGTTTAGATTTGCTATCGAGCATTTGTCCAGAATCAGTCGTGTGTTGCAGCAACCAAGAGGCAACATTCTCTTGGTGGGTGTCGGTGGCTCTGGTAGACAGTCACTCACTCGTTTGGCTGCCTATGTGGCCGAGTATGACATTTTCCAAGTCGAGATTTCCAAAAACTATGGTGTCGAGAACTGGCACGATGATCTGAAAAAGGTCCTCAAGATTGCTGGTGGACAAGGCAAACCCACCATTTTCCTGTTCAGCGATACGCAAATCCAACAAGAATCGTTCCTGGAAGACATTAGCAACATTCTGAACTCTGGTGAAGTGCCGAATCTGTATGCCCCGGATGAGAAGCAGGAACTGTTTGAACTCATTCGACAGGATCTGAAACAGTCTGGCAAAGCATTTGAAGGCACACCCACACAAATGTTTGGCACATTTGTTGACAGATGCAGAGAGAACTTGCATGTGTGTTTGGCAATGTCACCAGTTGGTGAAGCATTTAGAGTCAGACTGCGCAAGTTCCCTAGTTTGATCAACTGCTGTACGATTGATTGGTTCAAAGACTGGCCAAACGATGCCTTGGAGATGGTTGCTACCAAATTCTTGCAGGATGCAGCCATGTCAGATGAAATTCGAAAGGATGTTGTTTACATGTGCAAGTATTTGCATGAAGCTACTGTCAGACAGTCTCAAAAGTTCTTGTCTGTGCTGTCGAGACACAATTACGTGACGCCAACATCGTATCTCGAGTTGATCAGAACGTTCAAGTCATTGTTGGGTATTTACCAAGGATCAGTGTCAAAGAGCAAAGCCAGATACGTCAATGGTCTTGAGAAACTGAACTTTGCACAGACTGCTGTTGCCAAGATGCAAGTGGATCTCGCTGCTTTGCAACCAGAGCTGATCAAGACTCAAAAAGAAACTGATGAGATCATGGTCAAGATTGAGATTGAATCCAAGGATGTCCAAGCGACAAAAGTCGTTGTGCAAGCAGATGAAGAAGTGGCTTCAAAAAAGGCTGCTGAAGGCAAGGCCATCAAAGATGACTGTGAAGCACAATTGGCAGAAGCCATTCCAGCACTGAATGCTGCACTTGCTGCACTCAACACTCTGAAACCAGCTGATATCACTGTCTTGAAGTCCATGAAATCACCTCCATCTGGTGTCAAGTTGGTCATGGAAGCAGTCTGTGTCATGAAAGACATCAAACCAGTCAAGATTCCAGATCCCGCAGGTTCAGGCAAGAAGATTGAAGATTACTGGGGACCTTCCAAGACACTCATGTCAGACATGAAGTTTTTGGAATCTCTGAAAGTCTATGACAAGGACAACATTCCACCAGCGATCATGAAAGTCATTCGATCCAAGTACATTGACAATCCAGAGTTTGATCCAGAAATCATCAAGTCTGCTTCCTCTGCAGCAGAAGGTTTGTGCAGATGGGTCAGAGCCATGGAGAGTTACGACAGGGTTGCAAAAGTTGTGGCTCCAAAGAAGGAGGCTTTGGCTGAGGCAGAAAAGGATCTTGCAGTGACCATGGCGTCTTTGAACGAAAAAAGAGCGACTTTGAAAGCTGTCGAGGACAGAATGGCTGCATTGGAAGCCAATTTCAAGGCCATGACAGCCAAGAAGGAAGCATTGGAGAAGCAAGTGATTTCGGTCTCGAACCAGTTGATCAGAGCAGAAAAGCTGATTGGCAGTTTGGGAGATGAAAGAGACAGATGGACACAGTGTGCAGCTGAGTTGGAGGAAAAGTACAACACTTTGACTGGCGATGTTCTTGTAGCATCTGGTATTGTAGCGTATCTGGGTGCGTTCACAAAACTCTACAGAGACGAGTGTGTGACTGACTGGGGTAAAGTATGCCGAGAGAGAGGCATTCCATGCTCCACTGACATCAAACTCGCCAATGTCTTGGGTGATCCAGTCAAGATCAGAGCATGGACACTCGCAGGTCTTCCAAATGACTCCTTTTCGATTGACAATGGTATTGTAATTGCCAACGCACGCAGATGGCCTCTGATGATCGATCCACAGGGACAAGCCAACAGATGGATCAAGAATCTTGAAAAACCAAAGAATCTGCAAGTGGTCAAACTGTCTGATGGCGACTATGTCAGAACACTTGAGAATGCCGTTCAGTTTGGAACGCCAGTGCTGTTGGAAAACGTTGGTGAAGAGTTGGATCCTGTGCTGGAACCATTGCTGTTGAAACAGACGTTCAAGCAAGGTGGTATCACCTGCATCCGATTGGGTGATTCTACAGTCGAGTATTCGCCAGAGTTTAGGTTCTACATCACGACAAAGCTCAGAAATCCACACTATCTACCAGAACTATCGACAAAAGTCACACTATTGAACTTTATGATCACACCCGAAGGCTTGGAAGACCAGCTGTTGGGCATTGTCATTGCCAAGGAACGACCAGAGCTGCAAGAGATGAAGACACAGCTGTTATTGCAATCTGCAGAGAACAAGAAGCAACTCAAAGAGCTAGAAGACAAGATTTTGGAAGTCTTGTCGTCTTCTGAAGGCAACATCCTGGAAGATGAGACAGGAATCCAAGTCCTTTCGTCTTCCAAAGTCCTGGCAAAGACAATTGCTGAAAAGCAAGCAGTGGCAGAAAAGACTGAGCAAAAGATTGACGAGACCCGTGTTGGATACATTCCAATTGCGTTCCATTGCTCTGTGCTCTTCTTCTGCATTGCTGAACTAGCGAATATCGAACCCATGTATCAATACTCTCTGCCATGGTTCATCAACCTCTTTATCTCATCCATCGAAAACAGTGAGAAATCCAACGATGTCCCAACCCGTCTCGAGATTCTGCGCAACCATTTCACGATTTCATTGTATGGCAATGTCTGTAGATCATTGTTTGAAAAGGACAAGCTCGCATTCTCTTTCATGCTCACGATTGCCATTCTGAGAGCCAAGAACGAAGTCGATCCAGCAGAATGGCGATTCCTGTTGACTGGTGGTGTAGGAGTGAGTGCAAGCGCATCTCCAAATCCAGATTCGTCTTGGATCTCTGAAAAGACGTGGGGAGAGATTGGCAGACTGTCTGATTTTGCTGCGTTTGAAGGATTCTCGAAAGATTTCAAGGAGCAGATCTTGGAGTGGAGAAAGATCTTTGACAGTTCAGATCCACAGAACCAGCCGTTCCCAGGAAAGTGGAATGATCTCAATGACTTCCAGCACTTGATGGTCCTCAGATGCTTGCGACCAGACAAGATGACCACAGCCATTGCATTGTTTATCATCAAGAAGATGGGCAAGCGATTTGTAGAGCCACCACCATTTGATCTTGCCAGTAGTTATGCAGACTCCAATCCATGTGCACCATTGATCTTTGTGCTTTCTCCAGGTGCAGATCCAATGTCCAGCTTGTTGAAGTTTGCAGAAGACAGACGCATGCCACCAGAAAAAGTGACTTCGATCTCTCTTGGTCAGGGACAGGGACCCATTGCAGCCAAACTCATCAACCAAGGCATGAATGCAGGATCGTGGGTTGTGCTGCAAAACTGTCACTTGGCAGTCAGTTGGATGCCACAATTGGAAAAGATTTGTGAAGACATGAATCCAGAAAACACACACAAGGACTTTAGACTGTGGTTGACCAGTTATCCATCTGAAAAGTTCCCGGTGGTTTTGTTGCAAAATGGCGTCAAGATGACCAACGAACCACCAAAGGGATTGAAAGCGAATCTGATGAAATCGTATCTGTCAGATCCTATCAACGACAAGACGTTCTATGAAGGATCCAAGAAACAGCCCATCTTTGAAAAGATGCTCTTTGGATTGTGTTTCTTCCATGCACTTGTTCAGGAGCGTAGGCAGTTTGGACCCATTGGCTGGAATATTCCTTATGAGTTCAACGAGACAGATCTCAGAATCTCTGCGAGACAGTTGAGGAACTTCTTGGGCGAGTATGAGCAGACGCCGTTCGATGCCTTGACTTATCTGACTGGTACTTGACATGATTCCAGGTCAGTGCAACTATGGTGGCAGAGTAACGGATGACAAGGACAGAAGAGCACTCATGACATGTTTGGGAACGATCTACAATCATAATCTGGTGAATGACGAGGTACATGAGCTCAAGGTAGCATTTCAGCTTTTCAGAGAGTGGCAGCTACAGGATTCCATTAGATACAAGCTACCAAGGTGTGACAGAGTACATTCAAACACTGCCAATGGAAACCAAGCCAGAAGCATTCTCTCTCCATGAAAATGCAGATATTGCCAAAAACCAGCTAGAAACTGACAATTTCTTCAAAGCCATTCTCAGCACACAGGGACGCATGGAATCTGGTGGTGGCAAGTCAAACGAACAAGTGATTTCAGATGTTGCAGCAGACATGCTTCAAAAGCTGCCAGAAGCATTCGATATTGCCAGAGTGTCTGCTAGATATCCAGTCAACTATCTCGAGAGCATGAACACTGTCCTGCTGCAAGAAGTGATTCGATTCAGAAACCTGACTGAAGTCATTCGAGAGAGTTTGAAGAACGTGCAAAAGGCGATGAAAGGATTGGTGGTGATGAGTGCAGATCTGGAAGACGTTGGCAAGAGCATTCTCATGGGAACTATTCCAAAGCTCTGGGCAGGCAAGTCATTCCCATCCATCAAGCCATTGTCGAGTTACTACTCTGATCTCTTGCAGCGCTTGCAATTCTTTAGAAAGTGGATTGATGACAACCAACCCATTGTCTTTTGGCTCTCTGGATTCTTCTTTACCCAGAGTTTCTTGACTGGCTGTCTCCAAAACTTTTCACGCAAATTCACGATCCCAATTGACTTGCTGACGTTTGAGTATGTGATCCAATCCACCAGAAGTGCTGGAGTAAGGCCAGAAGAGGGACAGTACATCAACGGACTGTTTTTGGAAGGAGCACGTTGGGACATTAAGCAAAACTCGATTGCAGACTCACATCCTAGAGTGTTGTATGACTCGTTGCCCATCATCTGGCTCAAACCCACAGAAAAGTCCAAATTGGCTGTGCAGCAGTCATACGAGTGTCCAGTGTACAAAACAGGTGCTAGAAGAGGAACACTCTCAACGACTGGGTATTTGCTTTAACGTCAGTCACAGTACCAACTATGTCATGTCCATGAAGATTCCAACCAACGTGCCAGAATCCAAATGGATTCTACGTGGTGTTGCTTGTTTATTGTCTTTAAGTGACTGATGGACTTGATGCCATTCAATAAAGCTTCTATGACAGAAATTCCAGTCTCCAATGAAGATGGACCAAGAGAGATGTCAGCAAGAACAGGGCAAGTTCAATGCGTAGAGAAGCAGATCTAGAGAACAAGCCATTTCTGTACCACAAATCGGGTTGTGGCGCAGTGATCTCAACCGCCGTTTTTCTTTCCCGTATTTTCCATGTCAGAAATTGCGGATTGTGCAATCATCAGACGATTTTGACCACAGTTGGGTGCTCCGTTTAGTTTGGAACCAGCGGACTGTTGTAAACAAAAACTGGAACTGCTCTCGGTGTCTTTTGCACTACCACGAGAGCTTTTGTAATTGTAGTCTCTGGTGCAACTGGCACCATCCCCAAGGAACTAGGTCGATTGACAGGGTTGACAACATTGTACTTTCAAGACAGCAATATGACCAGCACAATTCTACCAGAACTTGGCCATCTCAGCCAGCTGGCGACTCTTTATCCGTCTAACAACAGTTTCTCTGGCCCTATTCCGCCAGAATTAGGCAATCTTAGCTAGTTGCAGAAACCTTACCTGCAAAACAATACAGGTATTCTGCCAGATTCTAGATCTGAAAGGTCCAATCCCAAAGGAGTGGCAGATACTCCAGATTGTGGATAACTTGTGCGATCTTTGCACTCTGTGCTCTGCCAGTGGCACATCTCGCCCTAGTGGATGTGGAGTTGCTATTCCTTGTACACCGATAACTTAATCTCTCACACCAGGCGCAATTGGCGGCATTTCTGCTGGCGCTGTCATCTTTTTTGCTCTCGTTGTCTTTGGAGTGTTCTATTACCGCAGGCGATCCAAGAAACCAGATCTCAAGCCAGTAGATCCAGTGGTCGTTCAAGTCAATCCAGCAAAAGACTATGAACCCCAGAGTCTACAAAAGATGCAGGCATAAGCAGAGAAGCGACACTGTATCTTCCTAGTGCTGAAGAAGTGTTTGATCCAGTGGCTTATCTGCCAGGATCCCAAGATGAGTTTGAGCCACTCAACTATGTAGCAGGCACTGCATCAGATCTTGTGGATTGTCATGCAACAGACTATGTGGCAGGATCAGACACACAGATGGTCCCAAGTTCAACTCCTGACAGACCAGTCGTTCCACCAAAGCCAAAGCACCTGAGATCTCTGTGAAACGATCAGATATACCTTTCAACAGTTCATAAAACACTTCATTCATCTCAGACATCACATAAAGGTACTGGGCAGCAGTTTACTATTGACAGCAATCTGAAACACCAGATCCAAGATCACAAGGCTTGTGCCAAGATAATCCAGTACTCCACAACCTTTCCAGACGCAGAGTCAGTGTATCCATGAATCTTTTCCTGCTTCAAGACTTCAAATCCAGTTCTGCTAAACAATTGTCGTGTTTCTTGTAGATCCAGTCCAACAAGTCCATCATTTGGTGTCTCTGGTACAGTAAATCCAAACAGAGACTTTTGATGCAGATTCTTTTTGAGTCTCAAAAAGAGATTGTCCAGATCCGCAATGAAATCTAAAACACCGACACAAACAATGACATCAAAGATCTCTTGATTCTCAAACTTGTCTATCGGTTGACATATGAGTCTCTTGAACGGAAGCTCTTTCGCTTTTTCGAGCATTTCTGGGCTGACATCGACACCAGTGATTTCAAACTGGTCTGAATCCTCAAAGAATGGCTTGGAAGACAGTCCAGTACCACATCCGACTGAGATTAAGACATGTACGGTCTAGTATTTTGCTATTTTGGTGAATGAGTGGTCTGATCCACGAATATATGATCAAGGGAGAGTGGTACTTGTCTTTCAAGACTTCTTGGTTGTATTTCTGTGCAAAAGAGCTGTAAAAGAGTTTGACTTGTTCTGGATTCATCAAGGAAAGATTTACTAAGCAGACTTGCGGATCATGGAACACTTTTTCACAATGTCAATATAATCTGACTTCATCTTTTCTGCATAGGGAACGCCTACAATCACCATAGACACCTTCCAATGTCACTGTCTCGTGTAGCTCCGTTTTGATCTTGCTGCATTGACTGTTGATCTTGGCTTCTAGTGTGTGCAACGGTCGCAACAAGGACTCTCTCTTGCGAGATTCCAATAGTCGATTAGTCTGTTCTGGATTATTTGGATCGTACTTCACAAACAGTCTCTCTGGATTCGAAGATACTTTTTCAAACTCTTCAATCTTGACCAGCAACTGTTCTCTCTCGGTAATAAGCTTGACGACTTCTTTCCACAGTTCAATGGCCTAGAATGACTAAATATACGCTTTTGAGTTTCTGTGACTTGTGAGAACCGTATTTGATGGCCATATCTAGCTTCTGATCGTTTGGCATCTTCAATTCACTCCACAAGACTTCCAACTCTTGTTGCAGCTCTTGATGTGCCAAGAGCGGTGCTTCCTTTTCTGGCGGCTCGTTGAGATGCTCCATGTACTCTAGAACGCCTAGATTCCACTTGTCTTTCTTGTGTTTGAAGATCTCGTCGATTTCTTTTTGCTTCTCTTCCAAGCGTCTGTTCTCTTCCTGTCGCTCTCGTTCGTGTTCCAGTTCCACTTTTTGCAGCTCTCGCTCTCTCTCTTCTCTGATTCGCTTCTCTTCAAACAAGATCCGTGGCAAAAAGTCACAGTAGCACTGTGAAATGTAAGCATCAAAGTCATCCATTGAAATGACTTCAGATGCCAATCCCTTGCCATTCTTGTCTGCTGGAATGTAACCACCAAAGTTGTATCTGAATGTGTACTTGCTTGATTGGATCTTTTTCATCGCTTGCTGTCGA
The DNA here is from genome assembly GCA_025526955.1 of Gorgonomyces haynaldii. Classification (NCBI taxonomy): domain Eukaryota; kingdom Fungi; phylum Chytridiomycota; class Chytridiomycetes; order Rhizophydiales; family Gorgonomycetaceae; genus Gorgonomyces; species Gorgonomyces haynaldii. The sequence continues at coordinate 199,570 of JAHLJY010000023.1, read as the reverse complement.
TTGCTCACAAAGTCATCTGGTGACAGTCCTTTGGTGTGCTTTGTACGCAGGATAATCATGGGTTTGCCTCTCTTTTCCTCCTTCTTTGGCTCTTCCTTTTCCTTTTTGGGTCTGGTCATGATATGTCCCTCAAACAAGCCAGTGAAATTCGTATCTGCATTGGCAGCTGGACAAATCGTTGCATTTTCATCTTCATCTTCGTCATCTAGCTTATCTCCATCAACAGATTTCATAATCTCTTGATACAGCTCTTCCACTTCCTTGAATCTAGCAAGCTTCTCATCCAACACTTTCATGACCTTTCTGTCTTCTGAATTCGTTGCAATTTCACTTGAGCTTGACAGATCTGCTTGCAAGGAAATAAAGTCTTTTGGAATGCGATTGGAAATGTGTGATTGATAGGGTCTCACAAGTTGGAAATGGTCGCTGAGCCGAGCATCTTCCATCGGTTCTTCCACAGCAAGTGAAAGTGATCTGTCCTTGGTTCTTTGGAATCTCAGTGGCAGGTATTTGATTGTCTTTTCTTCAATGATCTTGATATTGTCAGATCGCTCGTATTGACCCATTTGGTTGTGTGCCTGGAGCATGGGATCATCCTGTGCATTGGTAGCCATAATCTTGAACTTGACATTGTCAAACTGCAACAAATGCATGGCTTGCTCATACTCTTTGTCAGTCTGTGCCGTGATCTCCTCCATCTCTTGCTTCTTGACACGCTTTGTGAGTTTTGACAAATCTTGCTGCATTTGATTCCAGTGCTCTCTAATGTCTGGTCGTGTCTTTTCTTTGGATTTGGTGTCCAAGTGACCCAGAATGTAAAATGACTTGTCTTCATGCTTTGTCTGTGTGCGTTTTTGCAAATCCAGCCAATTGGGTAACACTGGTCTGGGAGTATTGGTAATGGCATTGATCTTGTCCTGCATGTCTTGCAAGTCGTTGCTGTTGTCGTTTTCTTCGTCCGTTGTGATTTCAATACTCACGCGTTGGTGTTCTCTGATTTCCAACAGCGCTTGTTTCAAGATTTCTTTGGATTTGAGTCTAGGATAAACATAATCACTTGCGAGACAAGAGGGTTCTAAAGGAAGCCACTAATCTGTCTCCGTGTTCCAGCGAATCAAAAACATGCGATTTTTGGATAGACTTCCACTTTCTATACAAAATGTGCAAGATCTGGTCTCGTTGATGCTTGATGACATTCAAAATGTGCAAGGCAAGCACTCTGTTCTGCTCTGGTGTCTTGTACGAGACCATCAAGGATTTGATTTGGTTGTATCGCTGTCCCAACTCACTAATGAACACATTCGTCATCTCTTTTCTTGTCTTTTCTGGAACCCATGTCATTTGATCCATTTCTCGAATCACCAGTTGCATCGATTCACGAATTGGCAATTTCTGCTGATTGCTATCTTTCTTGCTATCAGAAGACTCTTCCACTTGTCTGTTATACTTGTACTTTTCTCTCTGTGGCATCAGAGTAGGAGACAGATTCAAGAGATTCAGTTGTTCGTATCCAAAATTGCCAACAAACTTTCTGCGGTTATTTTTGGTTGTTTGTGCCTTTTCTAGTTTGTGTAGCTCTTTGCGAACAAATTCTTGTTTTTCGGCTTTGTTGATGGCTTTTTGGAGTGATTTTGGATACATGGCCATCTCAAAGCTCGTAAAGAGGTCAGAGACGTGTTTTTGCTTCTTTTCAGTGTATTTGCTGAGTCTGGGTTCCAACAGGGACAGTCTTCTGTCTACAGAAGTTCTGTTGTCAAGAGTTGAGGGTCGGCGCATCTGAAAAGTTCCGGCAAGCGTTTTACTGTTGATCTGGCTTTTTGGGTAGTTTAAAAGTGAGTTTGATGCCTGGCAGTTTGTCTTTTTTCGTTGGAGTGTCTACATCCATTGGAGTCGCTTGCTGGTCTGTCACTTGTTTCTCGGTCTGTGGAGTGACTTGCTTCTCTATAGCTGGAGTCTGTGTGGTTGGAGTGACCTTTTCTGTCATAGGTGGCTGAGCGGAGGGAGTATTCAACTTCAGTGACAGAGACGGCTGAGTAGGAGCAGCAGATGGAGTGGGTGTATCTTGACTAACGGAAAACGACTGAGCAAGTGGATGCACTGGTGTCTCTGGTTTCGCTGGAGATTTGAGCTTCAGTTTCAGAGAGAATGACGGTGTCTTTGGAACTTCCTTTAGAGCAGATGGAGTCACTGTCTTTGGTTCTGGTGCTTTGATCGTCTCCAATGGCTTTTGACTGTCTCCCGATGGTGATGCATGCTCAGATTTCACTTCAATTGGCTTGGTCTTGATCTTGAACGACAACTTGGGCATCTTTTCAGGAGATTGTTCCACTGGCTTTTGAATCTTTTGAGGCGAGAGTGTGAGTTTGATTGTCGGGAGTTCCTTCTTTTCAGACTTTTCTTCCTGTTTGAGCTTCAACTTGATCTTGACTGGCTCACTTGCAGGAGTGGCAGGTGTTGATGGTGCTGGTTCATCTTTGTCTCCCTATCATCAAAGCCAATACTTTTCTGATCTGGTTGTAGTAGTTTTCAAAGGATCTGCCAGCAGCATAGCCATAAGTTCCCTTTTTGTTGAATTTGTAGCAATTGTTGATGATTTTGCGAATATCTTGGTGGAAATGCTGCAGTGTTGGATACTGACCGGATTCCAGTCTCTGCTTGCATGTCGTGAGATCCATTGGATCCTTGATGACTTTGTAGTAAGTTGCGTACAGTTGTGGATCCACAGGTGCTCTAAAGATGGCTGAATGTTCACTTGCAAACAGCTTTTGTAGCACGTCCAAGCACATTTCTTTGGTTTCATCATCCATTGTTGCCAATTCAGACGAAAACTCTGAATCAAACCTAAAGAGCAATTGTTTGGCATCCACAGTCACTTGAGATAGCTCAGGATTGTACTTGATGGCATTTTCAAACACCAGTCTCACCAATCGAGAAAACTCTTGGACAGATTGGATTTCACCTGCTTCCAGTTGTGTCATGATGGTACCAAGATCCATCGGTTCCTTGATCACATCCAGGTAGTTGACCAATCCCATTCCAACATGATCCACTGGCTGAAGGAACCAAAATGCAGACTTGAGATTCATGATCTTTTGGAGTGCTTTGCGACAGCGTTCGAATTCTGGCTCCAGTTTGACTTTCTTCTTTGGTGTCGGCTGCTTTGGTTTCTGTGGTTTCTCAACCACAACCACTGGCACTGGTTCTGGCTCCTTTTCTTCTTCAATAGATGGAATGGCAGCCAGTGTAGGCAGTCTGATCTTGAGTTTGGGTCTTGGATGCTGTTCTGTCGATGGCAAGACATCGTAAGCCATTTTCAAGACTTGATACACATACTTGTACACATTAGGATGCATGGTTGTTAGATTTTGCTTGAGCCATGGATCACACAGGAGTTCCAGTGCACGCAAGAAGGTTTGTTTTTGGGAATCTGGTAATTGACCACTTTCCATCTGTTGATGCACTAGCAGCAAGTAATTCAGGATGGATTTGGCAGTAGATTGTCTCACGACGAGTTCTTGATCACAGATACACACTTGAGCGAGATACTTTGTGATGGTGTCAAATCTGAGACCAGAAATCAAGATCAGAGACTCAATGCTCGTTTGTCTGATGTGGTAAAAGTATCCCGGTCTCTTGTTAACAAGTGTACCTTGAATACTCCAAAAACAGTTCAAGATTAGGTTTCATCATGCGATGTGCTTGAAAGAAGCAGTAACTCGTCAAGCAAGAGACAGTAATGGTGTTTCTGTAGGATGGCACTTGATACTCTTGCACCAACAGTCTCTCTAGTTCTTTGAGACAGCGCTTGAAAATGTCTTCATCTGGAATGTCCACTTGATGGAATCCAGACCCAGTCTTGAACTCAATCTCTTCAAAATCAGACTTTTTGAGTTTTCTGGTGCGTTCTTTTGGAACTTGTCTGGTTTCATGGATCTTCCACACATCATCATAAGACCTTGGTCTGGTCATGAATGAAAACGAGAGAGAATCGATCAAGAGAGAGACATAGTAACTGTCAGAGAACTATCATCAGTGGTAATACTTGATTGTGTGTGTTGTCATTGTATTCGAGCATGTCCATCAGCAACTCACGCACCATTCGTTGGGAGTGTCCTTCTGGAGATCTGAATCTGGTAATGGTATCCACTAGCGCACACAGAATGTAGTATTCAATCAGATTGTCAAAGTTGTTTCTCTTTGGGAGATTGACACTCGAAACCATCACAAACTGATCCTTCAAGAGTTTCATGAGACTGGTCAAGCCAGCGTATTCCAGTTCTGGTGTGTCAAAGTTCATGAGTGAATAGATGGATTCGATCCTGAGTCTGTAGTACAGATTTGGATCCTTGCTCAAGGCAGCTAGCGTGTGACAGGAAGCAAGTGTGTTGATCCTAGCAATGCCTTGGACAGACTCCAGTTGTGCGACCACATCCTTTTCTTTCTTCAAGATTGCCAGCCACATGAAGTCATCCTGTTCAAATGTCTTGTGACAGAGCCAGATGCCTTCAGGATCCAATCGAATGCTCTCAAACGTGATTCTGTCTGGTTCAGCAATCTTGAGTTCCACAGTGCCATCTTGCAACTGCTCAGCAACCACTTCCTCTTCCTCCTCTTCTTCTTCCTCTTCCTGCTGTTCATCAGATTTCTTCTTCTTTTTTGGTTGTCTTCTAATACGCTTGTACTTTGTGTGGTAGATGATATCATACTGCTGCACATACTCTTCAATCTTGACTTCAGTGTCAAACTGTCCAGCTGGCTCTTGCACACGAATCGTAAATGGACCAGAGAACTTGTGTGTACATCCCTCAACACCATCATTTGAGGATCGCTGTTTGATCTTGAGTTCAATCACCATCTTCTTTCTGTTAAAGTGATAGGATACATCAAAGATGGGACAACCAGAGCCAAAGATCCACTGATCAGCAAATTCTTTGATTTCAATCTTGCCACTGATCTTTCTAGCCACTTTGAGAAACGTGAGTGTTGAGAGACCGTTCAAGAGTTCACCAGACATGGTTTGGACAATGATTCGGTTGCAGATCTTTTGGATCAGACCTTTTCCCATTCGCTTTTCCATCATTTGCAACACAAGTGCTGCTTTCAGTTGCAAGAGTTCCGATCTGGGAGATTGTGGATCTTGCTCTGGATAGCATGGAAAGTGCTCTGGATAGTTTTCTATCAGATGAGAAGACATTTGAGACGGACACAATGGCAGTTGATTCACATCCAAGTAAACACATCGCTCCATGTCTTTGCGTCCTCTAAACTTGTCTTCGTTTGCACCATGCAATTTTCTGATAAACTGCTGACTAATCACACTCACAAAGCCAATGATCACCCAAATGTCATCCCAATGCGTTGGTGACACGTAATGGCCAAACCATTGTCTGACAAGCATTTGAGACAACAGACTTCTGGTTTCAATCACTTGGTCAATCGTTGACTCTTGCACCAACACATCCAATCCACACACGACACACGATGAGCCAATGAATGACAATCCAGACAAATGTTCTGTAAACACAATTTTGAAGGAATCAAATGGATAGGATGTACCAATCCACTGCTCAAAAAACTCCATGGCTTGTGGTAAAAAGAAGGTTGTTGCTTGGACTGCCTTTTTGTAGCCAAGTGGGTAAAAGATTTCAATCTTGGAGTGTTGGTTTCCCAGTTTCTCTGTGAATTGATCATCCACGTTGTCCAGTTTCTTGTTTTGAACCAATCTGATGGATTCCCATGGTCCAATCGCAATCACAAGAGAACTGGTGGAGATAGGAGTGTCTTCTCTGAACAAATACACAAATCGTTTGTCTTGCTGCAGTCTAGAGAGCAATTTGCCAGAACAGACTGCAATCATCTGGTGACGTGATCCGCCCAAGAGCGATTGATCCATTGGAACAGAAACCATGATATCGACTGTAAACTTTTCGTTTGGCTTATCCAGACATGGCATCCAGAACCGTGCTTGGTTCATGTGTGCTGTTAAGAAGCATTGTGTGCTTCTAAAGATGAGAGAACAAGATTCTCTGCAGGAATACTCAATCTGCAACACAAATGTTTGGTTTGCTGGCTGATCCAACTGAATGAGCAACTCTTGTTGATCATACAAGGAGCGAAAGTGATCTCTCTGTTTGGGGAGGTCATAGATATAGTGACTGTCTTGATTCAGAGTCAGCTGGTACTGCAAGTCTTGTTCAATCCTGATTCTGTTGATGTTCACTCGTGCGTTCAGTTTGAGCTGATTCAAGTGTACCAGTGGTGTGATTGTGTACTCTACAATGCCTCTGACTTGTGTCCAGTCCACATTCAGGGACAGTCTGCAGTTGGAGATCAAATAGTCTTGAGGCATTCTCAAACGCGGAGATTCGATGGAAAGATCTGATTTACTCAACCTTCAAACGCTGCCCTCCAGCAGACTGTTGACTTTCAAGCGGTCCAAGACTGTACATGTGTGCTACAATGTAGACCAGAGCAACGATAAATCCAACTGTTGAAAAGAAGAGAATATTCCAGCTCACAGACACATCCTGGTACTGACACTGGTCACCAGTCCAAGTCACTGGTCCATCATAGTTCTTGACACGCTGTCCCTTGTCGTTTGTCCACTTTTTGAGAGTACAAGAGCACTGGTAGCACACTTGACCATTCTGTGCACTCGCTTGACACTGTCCATGCAGCGAGCAGTTGTTGTATCTGCTATCATCAACCTTCAAACCGCTGACACTCATCCACCGTCTGTGGACATTTCAACACTTGTCGCTTCTGCTTGAAGCCCTCTGGAAGCTGAATCTTGGTTCCAGTGGTGGAAAACTGATACAGTTCAACGAGTCTGTCGAGATCCTTTGTCGATATCTTGGTTTCCTGTCCTTCTACAGGTTCAGTCACCAGCTGGTACTCTTGAAATGGCTTGATTTCAAACTCTGATTCATGCGAGAGCTTCAACACCACTTGCGCCAAGACACCAAGAAGCATCGCAAAGAAGTTTGCGTCAATGTCACTGACAGTTCAAAAGAAGAAAATCAAGCGAGTGTCACACTTGCCACAACCTATTCTCAAGCTCTCTGGTCACACTGGCCCCATTTACGGCCTCGAGTTCTCGTTTGATGGACAAAAGATGGTCAGCTGTGGAAAGGAGTTGTTGCTTTGGAGGACAGACAAGGAAGTGGACAACTATGGCATCATTGATATCAAGCGACCTGTGCTCCAGAGTAGGTGGTCGAGAGATCAGACACAGATCTATTGTGCTTCAGCTGCACAAGTCTTGAACATTTACGACGTTGACTCTGGAGAGCTGGTGACTTCTTTCAAGCACAATGGTATCGTTAATTCTTGCTCTGCAAACAAACGAGGACAGGAAATGGTCTGCACGGGTTCAGATGATGGATTTATTCGTGTCTGGGATCTCAGGACGTCTCAAGCAATCAAAAAGTATGAAACCAGACTTCCTGTCACAGCTGTAGAGTTTCAGATCGACGGTAGCTTTGTCTATACTGGTGGCATTGATGAAACAATCAAAGGATGGGATCTGCGAACGGATACTGTCAGTTTGCAATTGGAAGGACACATTGACACCATTCTTGGACTCAGACTCTCTCCTAATGGACAACATCTGTTGTCTAATGCTCTGGACAATACTGGTATTTTTATTGAATCTAGTCAGGATCTGGGATGTGAAACCATTCTGTGTTGGTCCAAGAGACAAGACACTGCAAGGAGCACCGCAAGGCTATGAAAAGAACCTTGTCAAACCATGTTGGTCTCCAGATGGTGATTTTGTTTGCTGTGGTGGTGCAGACAGAACAGTCACTGTCTGGTCTGTCCAAAAGCAGAGAATTGTCTACAAACTGCCTGGTCATCAAGGTGTCGTGACTGGTGTGGACTGGCATGGCAATGTCATCGCAAGTGCTGGTACAGATGGCTCCATCTTCCTTGGAGAACTGGATACTTCAGAAGTCAAGTAGCCGATACACTGCAAACGCCTGACAATATTGGACAACATTACAATATTGAGCATCATAAATGAATGATATTGGACAATACTGCAGTTGACACGTCCTGACTGTGAAAGAGATTGCGGTTCCTTTGTTTGTCCAAACTACACATTGTGGCTGCAATGCACCAAGCATTGGATGTGTTGCCTGTGTGAGCAGTCGGTACACTCACTCACATTGGGTCTGTCTCTAGACTATCTGACTCATCTGTTCACAGATAGTCTGTGTCCGCAAGGACGTACACTTTGACCATTCGATCTGCAATGCTGTACAACTTGTCGGTCGTTTGCAGTGTAATTCCATTAAACAACATCTTCCAGTTGTGTTGACCAATTCACAAGTGCCTCTGCGTCTTTTTCCCACTCTTCGTTGCTGTCTGTCGTAAACGGTCGCACATCCATGTCTTCCTTTGGCAGCTTTGGCATTGGGATTGAAATGGGTTTGGGATCTGGTATCTTTTGTGTCAATGACGGTTTGCGATCTTGAAATGAGATCTTCCTCTCCTTTTTGTCATTCAAAGACACTTTTCTCTCCCTTGCTTCTTGTACTGGCTCATCTATCACTATATCTGGTGCTCTGACATAGATCACAGGCTTTTTGGTCTCAATTGGAATGGTGCCATACCACAATTCACGCTGTCTCTAGTCAATTGGGATACCGTGCAATCAAGGACTTGACTTGTTTGTCTTTGAGTCTGTTTTCTCTCGTAAATCGTTCCAAGAGTGTCATCTTGCGCATTTCCAACCGAGAGAGTGTTGAATAGGGAAGCGTTGTGGCTGCTGTCTTCCAATCCTCATGGTATTTGTCAAATGAGATAGATGGCTTGGATCTCACTGGTGGGAGTTCAGGTATCTCTTCTGGTGGTGCTTGTATCTCAGTATCAAATAATGGTCCACCAGATTCGAGTCTTTTGGTGGCAACAACAGTGTCTCTGACTAGTTGCTCATACAAGTGGATGGATTGTGTGTACATTTGTGCTGCATCTTCGTTGACTGGATCTTCCAATACGGGTTCGACCAAAAGTTGCTCGTGTTAGAGAAAATACTTGTATCTGGATCAACAAGTGTCCAATGCGCATGTCTGGATGCCAACCCTCTTGCAGAAACCCAGCACAAACACGACCTGTCACGATATCAATGTTGGGATGGAAAGGTACTGTTAGAAAGCAGGCTTCTGGTGGTGTATCGTTGTATTCGAGATGGAAAGACAATCCAAGAGTCAATTCCATGCCTTCGTAGCATGTATCTTGCAGTCCCTTGATCTTGACGCGCCATTCGTATGGGTCGTTGCCATAGAACTCTCCCTCAATGCCCTAGGGTAAGAGAGAGGACCCATGGTGCCTGTCTTTCGAGCCAGTAGCGTTCTCTTTCCAGCAACAGTGTTGCTCGAGATGATGTCATTCACACAAAGAGTCAAATAGCTCTTGAGTGACCTAAAGATCTCTCATACAATTGGCATTCATTTAAATCATTTGTCCATCTGACTCACGGAGATCACGCCATTGCGGGCGATTAATTTGCCAAATGTTCCAGCGCCTGAGTGTGAGAAGATTCCAGCAAGTAGCAAGACTCCAACCTACGTTTGACCATACTCCGCTTGATCCACCACTTCCCAAGTTTGAGTATCAAGACGTTGGTCTGAGAGCCAAAGGAACAGAGAATCTGTTGAAAGGTGCTCACACGATCACAACGACGCCAGCGATTGGAAGTGAAGTGAGAGGTGTGCAACTCAAATCCTTGAATAGCCAGCAGTTGGATGAACTGGCACTCTTGGTGGCTCAGAGAGGCGTTGTCTTTTTCAGGGACCAAGACATGGACATTGATAACATGTCTAGAATTGGAAGACACTTTTCTCCACTCTTGCATGTGCATCAGACCTATGGAATCCCAAAGGACATGCCACACGTTCATGTGATCACACAAGAAGACCATCCAAAGGATCTGTTTGAAAAGATCTCTACTTCTGTCCGTTGGCATTCAGATGTCACGTATGAGCTACAGCCACCAGGCATCACGTTTTTAGCCATTCTTGAGATGCCACCAAACGGCAGTGCAGATACAGTCTGGTCAAGCCAGTATGTTGCCTACGAACGAGTAATCTCACTAACAGTAGCTCTCTCCATCGTTCCAAAAGTTCTTGGAAGGATTGACTGCCGTGCATTCTGCCAAGGAACAGGCAGACATGGCCATCAGAACTGGATTGCCACTCAGACGTGATCCAGTCATCAACGAACATCCAATCGTCAGAACACATCCAGTCACAAAGAGAAAGGCATTGTTTGTGAACCCAATGTTCACGAGATACATTCCACAGCTCAAACAGGAAGAATCTCAATTGGTGTTGGAATACATTTACAAGCATGTGGCAGTAGGACTTGACTTTCAAGCTCGCATGAAGTGGGAGAAGAACACGATTGCCATCTGGGACAACAGATGCACCATGCACACTGGATTGATTGACTTTAACCTCTCTCAGCGTAGACACTGTGTTAGAATCACACCTCAAGCTGAGAGACCCGCTCTATAGCTACAGATTGCAGAAAAGGCACGATTAAACTGTGGATCTGCCAGTTCTTGTCTCATGTGATCTGATGGCAAACTGTCTCAGTCATTGGATTCCGCCTCATCTACGGACTGGAACAATGATCAGATGGTTTATGCCTAGATTCTTCGTCTCTTGGGTGGTCTGTTGCCTCCAAAGCGAATGGCAGTGAGATCTGTGAATCTGACAAAGTTCCATCCCTTTTGCTTCAACGCACGAAAGACTTGCTCTCTGCCTTTGCCAAATCCATGAAACTTGAGATGTACAAATGGCGGTGAGAACTTTTGAGCGAGTTGAATGGCTGCTTGGTATCCAGCATCGGAAGTGCCTCTCTTGGCACCTTTGAGACCACAACTGCCAGCACTCGACCATCCCAATGTCTTTCCAACATGGTCAGTGAGTGTGAGCATTGTGTTGTTCCTTGAACAGTGACAATGAAGAATGTGTGGTTGAATTTCCTGCTTCTGCGGTGCTCTGATTTCAATCTTGCGGAATGAATCCAAGAACTTGCTGTCTGGCAGTGGTCCCTTGAGCTGTTGTCATCCAATTTACCACTGAAAACGTTCGCTTGAACATCAAAAAGAAAACTTTCCAATGATCCAGTGGTTGCTAGTGGTGGGAGTGCTTATATACATGACAAGAGAGAGTCTGGATTGTCGGTCATTGAGTCAAGACCATGTGGAACTCTTGAACATCACATTGACAGACAAGTGTCAGAGAAAGGCACACGTTGGGTACGATAGACTGCCAGTGTGTCTGGACTGGATTCCACATGCACCTGTATTGTACTCTATTGGACAGGTAGACTATACACCGTTTCTACAGCTGTATGAACACGCACACTTGTGGATATTCACAAACGAGGACAAGGAGCTTGGAAGACTGCATGTGAAGGGTCTCAAATCTGATATTGAAGAGGAAATGACTCTGAATGGTCACAATGCAGTGCATCTCTTGGCCATCAAACACAATGCGTTTCAACATGTTGAGAAATGGCTGAAACAGGAATGGCTGCAACACACACAGATCCAGCAACTGGTACTGTTTCTAGAGTTTTCGAGTGTGTGGTCTCATCTGGAGCAAGAGCGACATCTGATGGAACAGTTGAGCTACTATGGCTACAAAGTCTTTGACTACCAAGTAGATCCCAGATCTGACTTTTTCTTTTACAAAAACAAGCGGCATCGCAAGAGAATGGTTGCAGCTTTCCTCAACACTGGTTATAAACCCTAATGTCGCGTCACACGCTATCTGAATATGAGAAGCCTTCGATGGACCAACTGAAGCAGCGAACATCCTACATCACTGGTGTGAATGTCAGGCCACAACCTGGTGGCAAGTACTATCTGGTGTGTGTTGACCAAAGAGACGTGTCTATCAGAGCGCTTGAGCAATGTGTGTCTCTAGTGACCTCAAAAGATGTCGTTGAAATCTTTCAGGTCATGAAGATGAACCAAAAGGACGAACGTGCCCAAGATTTGAGACAAGAGACTCTGATTACACTCCGTCAGTTGGTGGAGAACGAGCTGACTGTCCAAGGAAAGGAAGTCTTGAACTTTCACGCAGATGCCGTCTACAACGAAGACATTCGAAAGACGATTATGGGCAAGATTGACCTCGTGAAGCCAGACATGCTTGTCATTGGGTCTCGTGGTCTCAATCTGGTCGAGGGAATGTTGCTTGGCAGTGTGAGCAGATTCCTCATCAACGAAGTCAAGATTCCAATTTTGTTGGTCAAGTAAACCGATGATTTGCTCAAGAGAGTGCTACGATTTACTCAACAGACTCAGTGCCATGATGATACAGCACAGACTCACGTAAGGTGACAAACGCTCTCCGATTCTGGCCGCTTTCCACACCAATCCAAGAAATCCCTGCTTGTTCTTGTCCACAAGTGATGTAAAGTTGCTTCTGACATACGTACAAGTGCAAATGAACAGCAGAATCACCAATTGGAGACTGTAAAAGTTGAAAAACGCTGACATGAGGAAAGTGCTTTGCATGATTCAAGTACAAGACGATGGATCTGGACTACTGTTCTCTGAAGACTCCTTGTTGCACCTGAGGATCATGACTGAACCCATTGGCACTTCACGACAGTTTCCACTCCAAAACAAGACATTTGATCCACCACAAGTGATTATGAGAGAGCAACTGTACATTCTCAGAGATTTGGGATATGCATTGTCTCAAGAGTTGCCAATCATGGACGAACGCTCCAAAATATTCAGAAAGTTGTACGATCTTGGATACTATCTGTGTTCTGGACTGTCGTTTGGTGGAGACTATCTCCTGTACAAGCAGAATCCAGAAGTGCATCATGCAGACTACATAGTCCACCTCAAATCTCAAATTCAAGCACAGGACTTGATTAGCTATTCTAGACTGGGAGTCAATGTCAAAAAGGACTTGTTATTTTGTTGGCTTGATGATGACAGACTAGAAACAAGAGTGATTCGTTGGCAGCGCTTTCAGTCTTAAACCAGCACAGCACCCTTTTTGCTTCTGAGCCATCTGGCAAGGTAGTAGACCATTGAGACTCCAAAGAGACCGAGGACAATCGAAATGATGATCAACTGTGGATTCGTGAGCATTGGAGAAGGAGCCCACCACCTGCAGCAATTGGACCTATGTCAGAACAACAATATTGACAACACTGCAAGACTGATGAGAGATTGCATCTGACACAAAACTATTTTATTCACAACACTGCAAGACTGATTAGAGATTAAGATTGAGATCGCCAGGAAAAGCGTTTGGTAGGATCTCTTTTGGCATATACTGGGGCAGGAGTCTCGATATCAAAATCTGCAAACTCTGTATACCCAGGCAGTTGGTCTTCTTCAATTGTCTTTTTCTTCTTGAGTCTATTGGCTATCCAATGAATGACAGTGATCGCAGAGACGATAGCTACTATAGCAGTGAAGCTGAAAAGATAGGGAATGTCCATCGGAAAGTCTGTGCGCGACCAGATAAGCCTGTACGACAGAGATCATCTCCATTCATCGGGTTGCTGTGCTCTCACTTGTGTCTGATTGCTGATCGAGTTACTGTAATCTCTCAATCTCTTGTGCCTGGTCGATGATCGGCGATCAGTCTCATCCCCTTGAATAAAGTCAAATGCCCTTTCAACCTAGCAGTGTGTTCTACTGCGTGTTCACCAGCAGTGTGGATCATTTCAAGCAAGGACAGTCTCTTGGAGTGGCAGTGCAGGTGAGATTCCATATTCAATCCTCTCTACAGACTTTAAACCAACTCTGAAGACTCTTGAGCATCTCTACAGACTCTTGATCATTCTTTCTTGAAACAGACAGACTGGCAGACAGACCACTAAGAGGCGTGAGTCATCTCCAGAAGAGATGACGCCATTTTCTCTAATAGACAGCGGCATCCAACAAAAACCACCGACTCTCTGACCAAACGATGGGTTCTGGTGGGAACAGCATCATTGCGTTTCCTCCCGTTTCAATGACGAAACACGCGCGGTGGGTGATCTTCAGGGTCTCCATCCAAAACCGAGAGATCTCGGCTGATCTACTGAATTCCATACTCCAGTGTGTATTCTAGAGTCTTGCGATAGATCCATAGACTTGGATCAAGTTAAATTGCTGTGTTATGGCACCGACTTTTCAAATGATCTCACTGATACAAGAGACAGGATGACCTTCCAGGTGTCTCTTGACAAACGTCTGTGTCTACGGCATTTTTCCCGCGTTGGAGACAAAAAACCTGCGCGGGTTCTGGGAACACGGGCCAGTTGGGATCACCTTGGGATCAGCTGGGAACAACCAATTTATAAACAGCCACAATTCTCACAACAGCATGTCTCTCTTTGCACTCGCATCTGCACTTTTGTACTCTGTTCAAGCCGCTCCAGCTGCTCATTCCAACGACCTCGTTTATGTCAAGCGTGGTGATGAATTTGTACCATTTTACTACCCTGAATCCACTGTTGTGGAAGGCAATGCATCTTTTGCTCCTGTTGACCAGTCCGAATCTGGCATCGCTCAAGCTGCCATCGATGCTGTTGTTGCTCAAACCTCTGTCAATGCTGCTGACTTGAAAGTCGTCGACCAGTACACCGACCTCAAGGGTGTCACCCACGTCTACGTTGACAGATTGATCAACGGTGTTGCTGTGTCCAACCACAATGCTGCTGTTCACTTCAAGGACGGACAAGTCATTTCTCTCTCTGCATCTTTCGGTGGCAACAACCTCAAGGCTCCAACTGTCGTTGACAAGGTCTCCGTGACTTTGGACAAGGCCATCAAGATCGCCAAAGCCCAGTTCAAGGCTGACAAGGATGATGTTCCAGCCAAGATTGAGTACCTTGAACTCCCAAACAATGTCATTTCCAAGGCTCACGTCTTCCAAGTTCGTGATGATGCGAACGCCATCTGGAAGCAAGTCTCTGTTGACGCATCTACCGGTCAAGTCGTCCGTGTTGTTGACTATGTCAACTATGCCACCTACAGAGCCATCAAGTTCCCAAACAAGAAGCCAACCGATGGATTCTCTGATGTCGTCAACCCAGAGAACGCAAAGGCCTCTCCAAACGGATGGACTGCTGGATCTGTGACTACTGGCAACAATGTCGACGTGTTTGTCAACAACGGTGCTACCCGTGGTACTGGAACCAACGGTGTCTTCACTTCCTCTTGGGATGCTTCTTTGAACCCTAACGTTGGTGCTAACATCCAGGCCTCTACTGTCAACTTGTTCTACATTATCAACAAGCTCCACGACATCACCTACCAGTACGGTTTCACTGAAGCTGCCGGTAACTTCCAGACCGACAACTTTGGCAAGGGTGGATCCCAAGGTGACTCTGTCAAGGGCAACACGCTCTCTACTGCCGGTACCAACAACGCCAACTTTGCCACTCCTCCAGATGGACAGAGACCAACCATGAACATGTACATCTTCACGCAGACTACGCCAAAGCGTGACGGTACTCTTCAAAATGACATTCCAATCCACGAGTACACCCACGGTATCTCCAACAGACTCACTGGTGGCAAGCGCAACGGACAGTGCCTCGGTACTACTGAATCTGGCGGCATGGGTGAAGGCTGGGGTGATGCTCTCGCTTCTTACTTGTTGCGCAAGCCAACTGAGACTCGTGAAGATGACTTCGCTCTTGGCAACTACGTCCTTGGTCAGGCTGACACCACCAGAGGCATTCGTCGCTACCCATACTCTACCTCTTTGACCAGAAACCCAGAGACGTTCTCCTTCTGGGCCAAGTCCACTGAAGTCCACAACCTTGGTGAGATCTGGGCTTCCTACTTGAACGAGATCTACTGGAACTTGGTTGACAAGCTCGGCTACTCTGAGGACTGGTATGATGCTACCCAGCTCAAGGGCAACATTGTCGCTTTGCAGCTCCTCATCGGTGGTTTGACGCTCCAGCCTTGCAACCCTACTTTCACTCAGGCTCGTGATGCCATCTTGAAGGCAGAGTTGACCTACTACGGCGGTGCTTACAAGTGCGATGTCTGGAAGGCCTTTGCCAAGCGTGGTTTGGGTGTTGATGCCGTCCAGTCCACTCACAAGGACGGTTTTGCTCTCCCAGCCGAGTGCCAGTGAGTCGATCATCAAGAGCTAGAACTAAAGCTACAGTTTTTCATACAGTTGTGTCTTCTTGGACTGCTCAACTCTCTTAATGTTCGGGTTGATCACTAACAGTGTTACACTCCACATTGATGTGCACCAGTTGGGATGCTCTCAGCAGCTTATCATATGAACTCATTTTGACTCTGCACGTGATTTGTACCACAATCTGGATGTGGTCAAAGCACAGGTAGCACAAATTTCTTCGCATGGCTTTCACAACAAATACTTTTGCCCTGCTTGCCGTAGCTGGCATAGTGCTGATTGTCCTTTTAGCAATTTTCCAGCTGTGGGTCTTGAACCGCCACAAACCCCAAGCGATCACAGTCGAGAGGCCGAGACCCCTATCCATGAATTCCAGATTGAAGCTCTGTCCACCCAAACCCGTTTATCAGCCACCTTATACTCCTGCTTATGACGAACAAGAATTCAAAGCCAAGGACTTGGAAAAGCAATAGACACACCATGATCAGATAAACTGTATAAGATTGACAGATCCCTTTGTCTCTTGCGATGCTATCCACCAACCAATTCGCTCAGTAACCCTTTCTGACTTTCCCACATGCAGGATCCAGAGCGACAGCTTCAGGAACAAGTGGTCAAGTTTACATCGCACAATGCAACAGAAAGAAACACCATGATCCAGACCATGTACACTCAGGATGCACAATTGCATCACATCTATGCGCAAGGCAAAGGCATTCGACAGATTGAAGCCATGCTTGACTGGTGGACCTGGTTTACGTATCTCTCTCACTTGAATGTTCAAGAATGTCATGTTTTTACACTTGGTGACGACAAGAAGCGATGCTTTGTGATCACGAACCAAGATATCATCCCAAGATTTGTGCCATTCAGACCAAAGCACAAACCAATTGTTGTGTTGCAAGTGGAAGCCATTCTGGATCTCAGAAAGGAGCAGAATCTCTACAAGATCCAGTACCAACGTGATTTCTTTTCAGACTCTCCTTTCTTGTTGTTGCTTGTGGCACACATTTACTGCATCTTTTACAGACCATTTCTCTTGCTTGTTTTCAGAGATGTGGATGACCCCAAGATTGTCAAACGAGTGCATGACTGGATTGCCCATTCTATGGCAGTTATTGTGCAGTTGTTTGACAGCAGATTCTGTTAGTTCTGAGCACATAAAATTGCACGCGTTCTCACTTTCCTACACTCAATTCCAGAATGGACTTTTTTCTGAAACTCATGGAACCAGAACCGAATTCAATCCAACATCTGAACCAAGTAGAACAGAGACTGAGAAAGTACAAGACAAAACAAGATCTCAAACGCAACTTGGATCAACTGTGTCAAATACTCGTCTATGCAGACCAGAACCAACGAGAAGATTTGTTTGTGTGCTTTATAGAGCAAAAGATACATCTCCTGTTGCTGGATTTACTCAAACAAGAGGAAACAGTTGTTTATGGACTCGTGTTCTTTAATATGTTTCTGGAATCAGTCAATACTGGCAGCATCTTGTACTTTGTGCTCTCCAACAACTATATCAACCAACTCATTGACCTCAAGATCTCTTTGGAGGAAGATGCACTGTTCACGTATGTCAGTCTGTTGAAGAATCTGTCACAAAAGGTCAATCTCACAACCATTCACTTGTTCTTTCCAGACAACAAGGCATTTCCACTCTATTCACACGCAGTCTTGCATTTCAACTCACACGAACCCATGGTCAGGATAGCAGTCAGAAATCTAGTCTTGAACATCCTACAACTCAATATTCCACAGTGTACAAACTATATCATCAGAGAACGCAACTTTTTTCAAAACATGACAACCTACATCAACAATTGTGTGCAATCTGAAGAGTTAGATCTCATCATGGAACATGTCGAGTTTCTAGGTGATATATTTGGACTTGGAAACGACAACGTGTCTCAACTGCTTGCCAATTGTCTCATGGATCATCTTGTGGTTTCCATTGTCTTTCCACTCTTGGAAACAGACCAAAGAGTATCCAAACTGACAACAGACTGTGGCTGTACATGTACTCTTGCACCTGTTCCAACTGGAATATCAACCATTTTTGGATTTCATGGCAGATCTCTTGCTTTCTGGATCCAGTATCAGTGTTAATGCCAGATAGTCAACTGCTGTTTGGATGGATTGGAACACAGACACATCTGGTGCTTGGATTGCTCTATACTGTCATTCAATCCAACACCAGTCCCACAGTGTTGCTGAAACACGGTATTCCCAGTAGAAACCAACTGCTGGTGGATAATCCATCACTCGTACAACAATTGATTCAACTCTTTGACACAGATCCATCCTTCCCAACCATTTGCTTGTCAAAAGAGCTCCTGAGTCTCTTTCTGAGCAACATGCAAGACAAAAAAAACACATTGAAGGAAATTGAACGCATGAGAGGCATCTGGCATCAAAAACGAGCGTGTTTTGCTGAAATGAGCTGTTTTGAACAGATTGACAGATATGAACGATCACAGAATGTCAATATCAAGCGGATGGTCTTGGATCCACAGTTTCTGGTACCAAAGATAGTAGATACGAACGAGTATGAAGAGTACGTGCCAATTGATCAAGTCTTGTTTGTGTATGAGCAACTGTCTAGACTCTTGGGTCAAGAAAAGATGGACAAGGAAGAGCAGCTGAGTTCGATTGTGGATCTGAGTGCACCTGGAACACAGATTACTGGCTGCATTGTGCAAACAACAAACAAGGGACAAGTACAGCCACCGTTGAATCTGTATTTGGTCTATCATCCCAAGATCTTGCTCTTGGTGGAACCAGATCCGTTTCAGCTCGGAAAAGCACACGCCAAGTTTCAATTTTCACTCTCAGAGATTGAAAAGCATCTCACTACTTTCAAGAACACCATAGATATCACACACAAGCATCTAAACTTTGTAGATCGAAGATGGCAGGATCCATTTCACATCATCTCTCAGATCCAAGTATGGCAAGCCAGATTGGTCTTTCAATCTAGTTCTAGTCTTGAAAAGTTTATCAGCCATCTCAAATGAACATTCTTTCCATGACCAACAAGAAATTCGATTTGATTGTCTATGGTGCGACTGGATTCACTGGACAACGCATCTGCCATGAAATCTGCAAGCTCTCTCCATCCAATCCACAAGGAAACTTAGTTTGGGCCATCTGTGGTCGAGATGCAAAGAAACTGGACCAACTCTTGGAATCCTTGGATCTGTCGATTGTCTCCAAGCCAGCGGTCATTGTCTGTGATGTCTTTGATCCTCAGTTGAAGGAAATCGTTGCTTCTGGTCGAGTGTTGATTTCATGTGTCGGTCCATTCAGATACTATGGAGAACCAGTTGTTGATGCTTGTATCGAAGGCAAGACTGACTATGTTGACATTTGTGGTGAAACAGAGTTTATCGAGAAGATGTACGCTGACCATAACCAACGAGCATTGGAACAAGAGTGCTGTATTGTGCCTGCGTGTGGCTATGACTCTGTACCAGCAGATATCGGTGCCTTGTTCTTGAAAAACGAGTTTCAGAAGCAACAATCTGTGTGCACATCTGCTGAAATGATTGTGCAGTTCCACAACAACAAAGGCATGCAAGCCAATGCAACCACTTTTATCTCTGCTGTAGAGTCATTTGCCAATGTCTCTACTCTCAGAGCTTTGAGAAAGCGATCACACAAAAAGATTGACTTTGTTGGACAGTCTCTTGTCGTTTATCGCTCTCCCAAGTGGCACAAATCCATCAATGCGTATCTTGTGCCTGCACCAGTCGCAGATGTACCAGTGGTCAAGCTCTCGCAACAAATCATGGAACAGCACAAAACGACAAAGTTCTCAAACAACTTTAAGCCTCTTGATCTTACTCCTATTCAGTTTGCTGGGTACTTTGCCATCAAGTCTTACGTTGGTTTGTTTTACGTCTCTTGGCTTGGATTTATCTTGTCTCTGGGTGCCAAGTTTCCGTTTGTTAGAAACCTGTTGAAGCAGTATCCCGATTTCTTCACTTTTGGAGTCTTCAAATCCAAGGGGCCTTCTCAGGAAGCATTGGACAACTCTTCATTCGAGACTCGCTTACTTGGCCATGGTTACGATGGACCGATTGAAGGATCGCCCAACAAACACTTGACTGCCATTGTCTCTGGACCAGAAATGGGATACATCACCACTCCTATCTGTGCTGTCACGAGTGCTAGCATGCTTCTCAACGCAAGAACAAGAGAATTGATCCCACACGGTGTCATGACACCGGCAAGTGCCTTTCAAGGTGTTCTCAAGCCATTCGTGGACCGATGCAAGAAACGTGGACTGATCTTTTCGCTTGAACAGCAGTAAAACCCTCAACAAAACTCAAAAGAACATGATTGTTTGTACACGTTGGCGCTATAGGTTCAACGGCCGCAGCCTCACTACAGCTTCCTAGTGCACATTCTATATGGAATCCTTGTCTCAATGACCTGGCCATTCCTGCCATAAGACAGCAACGGTGGCTGGACTCGTACTTTTTGATAAAGAAAAAAAAGAAATTTTCCAATTTATAGTCATGTGGCGCAGTCCCATTAAAGAATGGATCCAAAGACTTTGTTGTATCTGGCAATGCTTGGACCATACTCTTCGTACTGCTGCTTGGTGTGACAATAAGAGTAGAAGTCTGGCTAAAATTAAGTAAAGTACAGTGTCTGCAAGCAAGGAACCACCAAACCAGACAGCATAACGCTGCTTCTTGTGAGAAATGACGTTCACGTCAATGGCACGTGCCTTGATCTGCTCCTCAGTCTTCAAGTTGGCTTGTGAGATGACTTCACTCATCTTGACACGAGCATCGACCATGCGCTTGATATCTCGCTGCAAACGCTTGGAAAAGTCCTTGAACATGGTAGATCCACCAGACAAGACAATGTTCTTGTACAATCCACGACGTGTGTCAATTGGGCAACTCTGGATCACTTGATCAACAACATCAGGCAGCGGTGTCAAAAAGTCACCAGAAACAAACTCTGGATTGAAGAAGACTTCTGGTCCCAAGAAACGTTCAAATCCAACATCCACACTGTAAGGTTTCTTGGTGATCGAGTTCACAAAATCAACTCTTTTGATCCACTTGTCTCCTTCCTGTTCATATTTTCGAAACTCCTTCACAATGTCTGGACAGACATAGGAATAAGTTTCCTTGATGCGCTTTGCGACTTCAAGAGATTCTTCAGGTGGGATCGAGTTCTCGCGTTCTCTCAAGAGCTGCTGCACAAAATACGTGATATCTCTGCCAGCGATTGGAATGTGCTTGATTGAGGATCCAATGACATAACCTTCTGCCTTGTTTCAAAAGAGATACCACTGGAATGACATGTGTGACACCATCACCAGAGTCAATCACAGTTCCAGTCAATGTCTGCTCTCCTTTGCCACTGGTCCAACTGGCAGCAAGTGCAAGGACAGCTTGCACACCGATATACAGACCCTTGACACCAAACGACTCAAAGAAGATCTCTGCCGTGTATTCTCTGTTTTCTGGTGCGTTCAAAGGAGGTTCTGTCTGCTATTAACACAAGTACCAGCAGAAACGTATGATCCTCTGGTTCACACCTCAGATACTGAAAGATGCAAGCTTGATGGAACTTTTCCATGAGATCCCAGTTCTCCACTTGACCATGACGCACAGGGTACTGCAGCTGGTACGTTTTTGAGTTCTGTATGGCTTCGTCTCCAATATAGTAGTCGAGATCATCGATTCCCTTCTTCTGTTGCTTGATGGGTGGTTGCGTCGCGATGGACGTAGGGATGATGTAGGCTGGATCGTTGTTACCAGCATAACCCATTTTGGTGTAGCTAGTCTAAAAGCAAATACCCTGTTCCGTTGTCAATCACGACCGCTGGGAGGTTCATTGATGAGCAAAGTGAGCGCGAGCACAGATGTCAACCTGTTCAAGAGATGGGTGTGATCTCAGAATGGGTTGTGCAGTCATCTGGCACATGAACCAAATTGCATGATTTTTCTTCACTTCGAAGTGCTCATCTGCGGTTACTGTCCTAGAGACTTTGACCTTCCTGAATAGCACGACAAGAATAGGATGTAGTAAGGCTTCAGTCTATACACAGAGCCTCCCGATCGTCCGTACATTTCAGTGGTTTTTTCAAAAACTGACTGTTTGACAGTCCATGAGAGTGTGTGTGAGAGTGTATGAGGTTTATAGTCGTTCCAAGGCTCTGGCAAGTGCCAAAAGAGACCACCTGAGTGTCTGTTGCAGTTGGGCTACCAAATAGAAAAATCCAAGTTCATCCATGGTCCTCGAAAGAGACAACAGTGTTGATTGCATCCATGCTAGCACTTGAACTGTCATCTTCATGAATTCGCTTGTCAAATACATGAGTTGGTTCTTCAGAATTACCATCTGAGCGTACAAGAGTGTGAAATAGTGCTTGGATTGCAGAGAGAGTTGGTGCAAGAAGTATCTGAGTTGCCATGACACTGCATTCAAGAGTTGCTTGAATCTTGTGATCATTCTGACTAGCTGTTGCTTGACAAGTGGCTGATATCTCTCATAAATTGCCTTCACAGTCTGTTGCATCCAACATTGGATTAGAAAGAGTCGATGTGACACGATTGAAAGGTATCGCGACACAAGAGCAATCATGCTGTCTCTCAATTGTCTATACACTGGCAAAAACGCATGATACTGTCTCAAAACAGTCATCTGAATCCTTTCTAGTGCTGGTTTGAGGAATTTGAAGATCTCTCTCGTCAATTGCATTCCAAACTCAAACAAGAGACGAGAGAGTTGGAATGGCCAAGTTAAAAGAGACCAAACAGAGATCCAAAAGATTCTAACAATCGTCCATCCCACCAACACAAACCAGTTGATGTTTTTCATCGTCCAATGCATCCATTGCTTCAAAATAGGTCTTATCCTGTTGTCCAGTGACTCACACAGAGCAACAAGTGTCAGGATCCATTTCTTGAGGTGTGGATAGACTCTGAACCAGATTTGCTTCGATTGTTCCAAGATGGGTTCCACTTTGTCAACATAAAACTCTTTTGTCACTGTGTACATCGTCTGTAGTCCATTTCTGATCAGATGAAGCAGCTGCCGAGTGTACTTTTTGGTTTTCCTGTGCACAAACAGGATCAAGAGAGGCACATTGACAAAAAACCACTCCAACACAGACAATGCAGTGTCTAGTAGGAACTGAAAGACAGTGAGTAAGAGAGGGTAGAAGAATTGCCAGATGGGATACACCAGAGCTGCAAATAAGGATCGCAACCACAAGATCTGTTGTGCCATCCGCAGATACAAGCGTCTACCAAGCAGAAAGAGCTTTGGAATGCCATAATACAGTTGCTGGAGGTAGAACTGAACCAGAGTCAGAAATGAATGTGTCAAGAGTCTTGTGGTCATGTACACTGTCAGAGGCACAAACAAAACAATCTTGACCAAAGATGGATAGTCTTTGACCCATTTAGGAGGCTGTGAAATGTCCTGTCCAGGCTGTTTTGGTAATCCAAGCACGCTCTCGTTCCATGATCTGATCTGCAGACTCAACCGCAGCTGTTCGAGCTGCTGAATGGTTTCTGGTTCCAGATAGGGATGCCACTGACTGATCAAAAAGTCTCTCGTAGTTGTGAATATGGCATAAGTGATGATGGATGCAATCAAGAGTGTCGCACTCAATACAAACAGTAAGAGGACGAAAAAGAGTGAAAGAGGGTTGAAAATGAGTGCAAACAACAAAAGTCGTTGCAAGACCACGTGCATCAGAAAGGACAAAAAGCAAAGTCAGAAATGGAGAGTGAAATGGCAGATGACTGGTTTAGATAAAGGTGTCAAGTTCCCATCGAGAGAAATCATTGCGTTCGGTAGACTCCACTCTTGGATAGAATGCAACCATGGCATCTTGATGTCCAACGTAAATGTTGTTGTAGATCTTCCAGTAGATCTGTCTTACTCTTCTCGCTGGATGAAAGAGTCCCTGCATCGTGTATTGAAAGATTGCACATGGTCCCAATCCAACACGCAGACCATCAAGTGCTTCAATCACAGAGTTGATAATGTGTGGTGATGTCTACAATCAACAAGAGTACCTCTAAAACATTTGGCCAGATCAGATTCAGCATATGCAACAAAATGTCTTCAAATCCAAGACCAACAACACCCAGTGCCATGTGCTTGACTGCTGTACACGCAGTTTGTCTGTGCACCATGTCTCTGTCCATGAGTGCATCCTCCAGAATCGTACTCGCTGCGTAAATGTAATCTTTCGACATTTCTCCAATGTACTCGAACAGAAACGCAAAAGACTTGAGAACACCGTTCTGGACGTTCATCTCTGGCACACGGTACTCGTTCATGAGTGCTGGCATGATCGTAAATGGTCCACACGTCTCTGCCACAATCGCAATCGCAATCGTCGTACACACTCTCATCTGTCGCTCTTGGACTTTGAGATTGTTCAAGAGTGTTGTCAAGACATCCTGTGGTCCAATGGCTTTCGCAATGTAGCCAAACGTGTTGATGGCTGACCTCCTGATGCCTCTGCGTGGCGCTTTAAGCATTTCCAGCAATTCAAAGCAAATTCGCATCCATTCTCGAGCAGACACAAACTCAGCACCACGATCAGCAATTCTGCCAACCAGATCCACAGTATGTTCTTGTACTTTTTCATGTCTGTTCTTGAGAATTGGCGTCAGCCTTGGCAAGAGATCTTTGATTGGCGGTGTCATGTTGGGCATTCCAATGTTGTTCACGATGGCTTTCAGGGCTCTGATGATGGATCCCAAGACTTCTGGAAACTCTTCACCCAAATACTCGTACAATACAACGCCCATCTGTCCCATTAACTTCTCTTCTCCACAGACTTTCATGACATCAGCAGTTTGCGAAATCAAGTCAGCAGATTGCTGTCTCACATTTGCAGACTTGTTGTTGAGTCTCCAGAGAATGGTAGAACAGATCTGAGGCAGATACATTCTCACTCGTTCACCCAGTGCATTGACAACAGTGCCAAACCCATTCAAGAAACTACTGTCTTGCTGTGTCTGTTCTTGGAACGCAAACAGCAATCCATCCAACAACAATTCGACCAATCGATCATCCATATCTGCTGATCCCAGTTGTTTGACAATCGCTTCAATCGCTTCCACAACCACGCGTCTGTAAGGCTCAGATTCATCTTTCAGTCCATCCACAATCTCCGACACAATCGTTGATACACCTACTTTCTGTGCCAATGCAACAGTTGTTTCCACCAATTGCTTGTAATTACGTCTGTCCAAAGCCATGCTTCTGATCCAGAACTCTCTAAAGAACTTTGGCAGAATGTCTTGTTTCAGGTACTTGATATCCAATCCCTCTGTACCAACACACTGTGTAAGCACTTTGAGAACAATCTTTTTCATCTCTGGATCGTTGGTTTCAAACTGATCCACTAATGAAGTCATGATCTCTCGTGTGTTTCTGTTGGAGTCTTCTGGTCCAAAGAGTGGGATAATGTATCCTACTGCCTTGAAGAACGCAGCCAGTGGTTTGCCTCTGTGTCTTCTCAAGCCTTTCTTGAGAGGATCAATCACTGGATCAAAAGATTCAATGCCATACGGAAACGATGCTTCTGCCAATGCTGCAATCGCCAAAGCAGTCATGGTTCTCACTTTTTGCTGTTCATCTTCCAATCCTTGTGCAATCGCCTCCACCAATCCACGCAAATGAGGCAGAATGGCTGCTCCCATGAGGATGGCAATTTGTTGGATGATTTTGGCTCCAGTGTGTCTGGCTTGCCATGACTTGGTAGATCTACAGACTGCTTTCAAGAAAGGCAACAATGCTGGAATACCAAGTGCACCAGCAACAACAGCAAACGCTCTTGAAGTCGTGTTACGCACATATTCATCCACATGATCGATATCTGGTCGCATATTGGAAATCATGGTTGCCAATCCAGCTGCCTTTGCCAGATTACTGATGATTTCTCTGCCTTCTGCTCTCGTGTAAAAGTCTTCGTCAATCAGCATCGGTTCAATCACAACCAGGATCTTGTGCACAAACGGTCTCACCAGATCATCGAGTTTGAACATGACTCTGTCAATGACTTTCACAAGCAAATGTCTCTCTTGGTCTTCAAGTGTCGGTGACATGAGCAGTGGCAGAATCTGATTAAACAAGGCTTGTGGTCCAAACAGTCTGGCACCATCCGTGATTTGTCTCATGGCTTGTTTTCTGGTGTGTGGCTGACCATTCTTGATCTTGAGCAACAGTCTCATGATCTTGCGTTCCTTGATTTCATCCATTGATAATTGCATCTCATCCTTTTCTTCCATCAAGGAGGCAAAGTGCTTGGCATCCTCTGCTTTAAAGTAGTTGAGTCCATCCACACCAGCAATAAAGGGAATCGCAGCACCAAAGCCATCTGGTGCGACATCTTCTGGCATATCAAATCCTTGGACCATAGGAGTCGGTGTTGCAGTGAGTTTTCTGGCTGGTGTTTGGATGGGAACGTATCCTTGTGGTGGTTCAAGAATTGTATAACCACGGACTGGAATCATGGTGTTGAGATCTTCGTCAGACAAGAATCTGTTTCTCCAGTTGGCTTCATGGACGGCTTTGGCTTGTTGCTGCTCTTTGGGTGTCATCTGTGCCAGTTGTTCAGCAGTAGGTGTTTGTAATCCAGCCACTCCAACTGGTGTTTCTCCCCATCTGGATCTCTTCGGTGTTGCACCATCTGCTTGCACTGGTGTTTCTGACCATCTGCTGCCAGTCTTTGGTGTTTCGTCTGAGACAGGTGCTTCGTCCCACTTGCTCTTTTTCACTGGTTCAGTTGGTGCATCATCCCATTTCGACTTTTTGGCAGATTCTGCTGGTGCATCGTCCCACTTGGATGCTCTGGAGGATTCAGTCATTTTGGGATCTTCCCATGACTGTCTCTCTCCTCTCTGTTTCTTTTCTGGCTGATCATTGCTGTCTTCGTTTGGTCGCTTGCGTTCACGCTCTCGTTTCTTGAGTTCTATTTCCACTTCATGTCTCTCTCTGTCCAAATCCTGATGCTTCATCACCTCACGGTAAGACCTGGCTTCACTCGAGTGTTTTTTCTTGAACGGATCCACTCTCTCTGGAGACAACTCTCTGTTCAAACGACGTTGGTGATAGTCACTCTCTCTCTCACTGATGATCTTGGATGGTCGAGCACCCTGGAATGGATTCACTTCTTCGTCACCAATCACTTCTTGGAGTGCGTCCTTTGGTGCAGAGAATGTCCTGAGTTCTGTTGTTCCTGCTAGACGCTCTTGTCTCTTGCGTTGCATCTCTTCAATGTCGTCCGCGTCCATAATTGCAAACGTGGGAAAGATCCACAGTCAAATTGTAGATTTATTCCATCTATTGAGCGAGTGTCTGGTTGAAACCAAGAAGCTTGTCCCAAGTGGCAACAATCTGAGTGTATGCCTTGAATGCATTGTCATAGTTGGCACCACCCACTTTTGGCACAGTCAAGTCAGAGCAATGATGACCTTTTGCAACAGTGATGACTTGGTTGTTGTTCTTGTTCCAACGGAATGTCTTTGGAGTCACACCCAAGCGTGCCCAAGGGTCCAACTCACCATTGACAAAGACGATGTTGTTGCGTTCGTTGACAATGTCTTGAGCATGGTACTTGAAGTTGATCTCCAATGTGTTTGGCAGCAAGTAGTGCTTGTCAGCAAGCATCTGTTTGCAGTACCAGAGGTAGTAACCGTTGTCAATCAGCTTGGAGTACATGGATCCGTGTCTAGAGAATCTATTGGCAACTTGGAAGTAGCCGTAGTGCTTGCAGAATTGCCAAGTCCAGAGAATGTTGTCAGATCTTGGTTGCTTGACGGCGACTTTGGTGTCGTAATTGGACCAAAAGTCTGGTTCAGAGCTGTAGAGCTTTGTGAAAGAAACCAAGTCATCAAAGGCAGCACGCTTGGATGCAGTGCCATTGTTCAGGGCAGGGAAGAGGGTGCTGTTGCAAGCAAGTGTGTGGTATGGCACATCAACACCGTTAATAGAAACAGTATCATCGCTAGCTTCACCGTACTGGATCATACCAGCCCAGACAGTAGTGACACCGGCAACATCAGCGATTTCAATGTCTTGATAAGCACCAAACTGCTCCTTGACCCAAGAGGCGTTCTTGGTAGCATAGTAGTCAAAGGCAGACACAGCATTGAGCCAGCCCTTGTGGCACTGTGGGTTACCGCCAGAGTGTTCAAAGCCAAGATCGACAGCATCAGAGTACTCCCAGTAGTCCATCTTGGCAAGGACTGGTCCAGAAGAGGAGTGAGCACCCCAGATGATATCAGGATAAGTGAATCTGATCCAGGCAGCCAAGTTACCAGCATAAGAACCACCAGTAGCAATCCACTTGGTTCCCTTTGGCAAGTTCTTGGTAATGGTGTAGTTCTTGGCAAAAGCAGCAAAATCAGCCAAAGCCTGAGCTTCTGTCAACCACTTCAAGTTTTCGTTCGTGAACTCAGTCACTGGCTGAGAATCTCCTTCGGCACCATAGTAACGGTGCTGAATACCAATGTGCAAGCCGTTGTAGCGCTTGGCAAGGTCAACCTCCAACTTGCGAGGGCTACGGGAAGCAGACATGGTCCATTCACCGTTCAATTCAAAAATGACGGGACCACCCGGCTTGTAGTAATCGTCGTTGACATAGTACTTTTGCAACCATGTGTTCTTGTCTTTCTTGTTCCAGTGGTCTCTAGGCTGTTCGTGGTACTGGAAAGCTGGGGCTGGCAAGGCAGCAAACTGGCTTTCAGTGTTTTCAAGGATCTCCTGCTGGATTTCACCAAAAGTCTTGACTAGCTTCAATGCCTGGACTGCAGCGAACAACATCTAAGAAAAGAATGGCGAAGTCGTTTGCGGTGTGATGAGCATGTGCAACGTGCCACTGGACCCAATTGTGGACCCACTTTTTTCCTAAAAAGGAAGGAGCCCTGACTTTTGATAAAAACGTACACTGCAGGACGGTCGCTATAGTCTGACACAGAATATCATTAATGCTCTAAGTTTCATCTTATGGTATCACTCACTACTTCACAACACTTTACAATGCCCAGTTTGCCTGAGTGAGCCAGCTCTTGTTGTTGCTGAGATCCGTCATAAAGATGTATCTGCATGGGAGTCCATGTGTTCTGAAGATCTTGCATTGACATGTGCAGTCTGGCTGTGCTTGGAGCCACTGAATAGTCATTCAGATGATCGACACCGTAGTACGTTGTCCATGAGATGGCGTTTGGTGCAGGCCCAACCAGGTCAGCAACTGGTCCATTGTCCATACTAGCACACATTTGCCGTCACGTGTTTACTTGGAAACTCCGACAATTCATTGCACACCAGTGTCATCAGCGAAATGCAACTACATAAATAACATCCTTGCTCTGTAGCTGGCCGATTCTTGAGTCCTGCCTGACAGTTTATCCAAATCTGCACTGCTTTCTGCGTAGCAGTATGAATACAGATGAACAGACATGTCCATAAACAGCTGCCAGCAGCAACCACATTACAAACTATTTTATTCCACTGATTTCCAATCGATTTTTTACTCTTTCCCAATAATTGTCCGTCTGGCCTCTTCCTGTCACATTCGACCCATCACACATTACTCTGTGCCAAAGGTCAGTCACTTGTGGGTCAAGCACGCTGGGAATCCAGTCATGGTGTCTGTCGCAGACTGCTCCAATGTCTCTGAACTCTTGGAAGATATTCATAAGCTCTTGTGGAGGTTGTGCAATTTTTGACAATTTGTTGCAAAGGATTTAATCCAAGCATATCAGATGGTTAGTATGCCAAAGTATATGCCAGTGCAACGGCCACTGCCAAGAATAAGAATCCTGTGCCTAATGAGATGCGATTTCTCAAAAGTTGAGCACTTGACCTTTCAGCTTCATAAGCGAGTGTTAAGTCAGTGAGTTGTGGCTCCAATCTGATTCGTTTCTCCGATTCAATCCTCAAAAGCTCATCGATACCATTTTGAGATGCTTGGTGGTCGCGGTTAATCTGTCGTTCAGATTCTAGCTGGCTCACCAGATCAACGATGCGAGTGCGGAACTGCGAGTTATTGGCAACATTAGCCTCTTTTTGGAGTGCGAGCTGTCTTTCCAATGCAGCAATCTGGCCCTGCAATTGGATTTGCAATCGACCTGCAGTTTCTTCTCTGTCCAAGAGCTCTTTCACTCTCTCGTCTAAAGCATGCACCTGCTCTTTCAAAACAAGTGTCTGGCAATGACGGTCGCGCATCATCTTGACCCAATATGCAATCTTATGACTGATCCTAGAATTGGAGTCATTAGCACCACCATGGGTAGTTTCACCGCCAGTTAAGGCCTGTCTGTTGAAAGCAGCTCTCGGTGTAAATTGCTGTATATTGACACTCGCTATTATGACTTCATTCTCTCATATGACAGGAGGATGCCTTTGATTGAAGGCATGTGAGTAGTATAGATGAGGTACCGAATCACCTTGATTTTTAGCTAAGAGACTCGGTGCAAAGTTGTACAATACATAGGTGCCTGTGGCAGTCGTTTTAGTCAAAAATGTTAGGACAAGCTCACGAGCAAAGATAATGGTAGTTGGTTCGTGCCAATCTCATACTAACGCTGGTTTCATCAGAGCTCATAATCAGCATTAAACTATCAACGAAAGCGAAATAAGATTGTGAATTGTGCAAAAAGTTGCAATGAGTTCACTCATCTACACTGGGATATGGAATGCGCAAGGCGTATTGATCGATATCTTGGGGGGTTTTCTTGGTAAACGAACGATAATACAGGGGAGGAAGCAGCCAGTATAACTTGTTGGCTCCTGGTCCAAGCCTTTCCAGATCACCTCTGGCACGACTCTTAATGTCATGCTGCTTGCCAACCGTCATTTGGAATGCCCCTATCCCAGGAATCCATGCATCGATTGCCGTGTAATTCCTGGTTTTCGGTACATAGAGCTGGTTGTTTGTCTGATTGGATTCCGGTTTGTCAGCAACAATTCGTATTGATTGAGGAATCACCAACTCGGTATCAGGAGGGACAATTCTCGTGTTTCCGTGCACCAGCTGGCGACAGGTGAAAGTACCCCCTCTTTCAAGCATATCCATGGCATATGGCTCGAAAATGTATCCACACAATGCCGCAGTCAAAGGATTACCTTCAGATGATTCCAAAAGTTCCCTCAACTTGCGCTTGGCTCGATTTCCCTTGTTTGCCACTATGATGTCCAGTGCTGTTTGAGATGCGTAGGTAACAGATGAGTTGGTAAATGGGGGAGTTGATGTGACATGAACCAGCGAATGCACAGCCTTGGACTTGTTGGTGATGGTAGAGTTCAAGCCAATAATTCGGATGCAGTCATCAAGTTCGCATTGTTTGCAGGCTTCTTCAAGCATTTGCTTTGTATTGGAGCTGGTGTCTTCAAGGACATGTCGAGGGATGCCACCAAGGACTTTGAATCTGTCTTTCCAGCTAGCGACAGCTTCAGGAAATTTTGGTGCTATGATTTCCAGTTCCGGTTTGGTCCAGATTGGCATGTAAAAGATCTGAGGCTGCGGCGGCTTCTTGAAATCGTTGACCATTTCCCGTCGTGGTGAGGTCGAGAGGATGAATGTGCAGATTGAATATGGCAGTGCGCTGAGGTCGCACTCTTCCTTGGCCTTGGCATCAAAGAGGCACCACAGATCGCCATTCCAGAAGGAATGCTCCATTGGTGGAGGCAAGACATCAACCCGAAAGACACCTCCTTGACCGTCATAGTAGATTGTATCGGGATGAAGGATGAAGAGGATCCGCTTTCCCTTTTTGGCCAGCTGCCACAAGAGATAGAAGAGGAACAGTGACTTGCCAATGCCGGGAGTTCCAGTGATGATTGCTTTGGTGATGGTGCGTTGTTTGCTTGGTGGATGGTTCAGAAAGACTGGTGCTAGGTGCTGAAAGTGCTGAGCTGGACTTTGGATGTCTGCTGCGATGGATTGATAGCTTTCTCGAACATACAGACTGCTCAGATTTGTTGAGGGAATGTTGTCTGCAAACACAAGCCATCCATCCTGTTCAGCGGTGTTGGGTATGTTGTTGTAGAAGAGAATTTCACAGGGTGGGAACAAGGCCAGTTGTCTTGAGGGTGGTGGCGATGTGCGAATGACAAGACAAGAGCCTTCTTCTTGAAAGTATTCTTGAGAGAGAGAGTTGAACAAGGCCCATTTGTTGATGTGCTGGCCTTGCTGATCGTACAGTTGCAGCTGTGGAGCATCAACGTGAGCAAGTGCATGGGCCAGTTTTGCTTTGATAGCATCCTGCACTTCACTCAAGTCCTCAAATTGAGTGACATTGATTCTGGTTCTGATTCCAGCATACTCGATGTTGAGAAAGAGCTTGGGCATTTTGTGGAAAGAAATTGGGATCCAAGATGAACATTAAATAGGCTCAAAGAGATGTATCAATATGGCAACACTAAGACTGTCGCTTGTAAGTACTTGAGTTGCACAACTAGTATTCAGCTCGGAGTCGTGTGCAATCCAGATCTCATCCACCAGAGTGCAAGTATCGTTGGAGTTCAACGAGTGTCGATGACCAACTGGATGGCTAGCACTTTCAATTATTGTGCTGCTTGCTTCGATTGTAGCATCTATCTATCTGTGTCAGAGGACCATTGCATTTATCTATCGGAAACTGTCCGGTCCAACGTACGACCGCAAATGTGTGCTTATGGACAATGGACCCAACACCCTACCTGGTTAGATGTGCACATCATGCCACATCGTGGACAACCTACCACGGTGTCGATCATCTGAGTGGCTATCTCAGTGGCTCCAAGCACAGCCAGACTGCACATGTCGTTGCAAGTTCTTCTGGACACATGGACTCCTGTGCAAGCACATCTTTGTCAAGGATCTGAACACCAACAAGAGATGGCTCACTCAGGCAAACTGGGACAAGTGGTGCTGTGGTGACAGCCTGCAGAGCCCCAAGAGGACCTCTATTGTGCGGGGTTGAAATCAGCCAATTAAATTACTCCGTTTGACCAATTGAACATTGCTGCGCCACGTTTGTGGTCGAAACTTGTCGATGCATTAACCCCCCCCCCCCCCAAAAACGGAAGGAGCTCTTGACCTTTGATAAAGACGTAGGGCTCCAAGCTGAAAATTTCCATGGCAGAAAAACTGTCGAATCGTAAAAAGGATACAAATCACAAGACTTTACTGCTTGGAAAACACTTCCTGAAGAGTGTGTGCTTTGATGTCAAGCTTGATGGCATTTGGACTGTTTCCATATCCCTTTGCCTGCCAAAGAAGCAAGTAAGACACGAAATCCTGTGGGCCAGAGATGGTCTTTTCGAAATCTGCAATGGAAATGTGGTTGACTGTCCATTTGAAGCCAGATGCCTTCTCGTGTGCTTGGATCACATCGTTGAATGTGGCAGAAATGAGTTCGACTGGGAAGTACTGAATCTTTTCTGATTTTGCCAACTGTGGATGGTTGATAGAAAGCGCTACAGCTTCTCCGAGTTGTGGAAGGCTGCCAAAAGTGATCTTTTGGTTGCCATCACCGACCACACGCACAGTCTTCTTTTCAAAGTCAAATCCATACACTGGAGCAAGTGCCCACTCTGCAAAGAAGCCAGTGTAGACAACAACCACTTCCAATCCAGCTTGTACTGCAAAGTCACGGATGGCACGCTTCTTGTTGACGATTGGATGCTCAATCTGTTTGTAATGAAGGTCATTGACACCATATTCAGATGGATAGTATCTCTTGACACCAGCTTTGGCAGCGGCAGTAATCACTAGCTTCTCTGCATCTCCAGCATCACCAGCAATAGCAGAAATCAAGACTTCAGTGCCTTTGAGTGCGTCGATGACGGATTGCTCGCTCTTGAGATCAACAGTCTTGATAACAGCTCCCTCCTTCTTGAAACCATCGAAAACGTCCTTCTTGGACTCGAGACTGTCTGGACGAGTCAAGACAACGACAGTCAGATTCTTGTGCTTCAAAAGAGCGTTGGTGATGTGCAAGCCAATGTTGCCGGTAGCGCCAGAAATTGCAATCTTGGTGAAAGCCATGTTAGATATGCGGGAAAGTCTCTCCCTTTTGTACTAGAGCAATGTCGCCATCTTCCGTGCGCGTTCGGCGTGATTCAGTGTCGCCATTGATGACGGATAAATCGCCACTCCGAAGATTGTCGTAGAGAGTTCGGAGGGAAAGTCGTATATGCTTCCGAGATGCTAGAGTATGAAGCAGAGGACAAGCTTGTATGTTTAGCAGATTTAGTAAGATTGGAGAGACTAACCCCAGACATCTCTCTTGAGTGTCTTTTGCAGCAATCGCTCCTTCCAGTACTCTGGTGGCTTAATCGTCTCTAGAACATCCATCACACTCTTGCCCATCTTCAAAGAGCCACAGATGTAAATGACAGAGGATTCCAGCACTTGTGGATCTAAATTTGGCAAGACTTGATATACGTACTGATACTTGCTTTCTTCCTTTGACAAACACTCGTAAAACACAGCATCTGATTGTTGGATCTTTTCCAAGTGAATGGCGTCCTGTTTGGTTCTGTGTCCGTAGATTAAGACTTTTGGCTGCTTAGAATCCAAAAATGATAGAAACGGAGCAATGCCAGTGCCTGCACCGATCATGAGTGCCGGTTTGTCCTCCATCTTGAAGTGACTGAGCCTCGGATCTCTCTCAAACACTGGAATTGCTTCACCCACAACCTTGGATTTGAGCCAATTGGTGCACAGTCCAAATGGATGCACATCAAACACAAACGAGATCGTGTCTTTGGAAATTGAGCTGCAAGAGTAGTATCTTGGTGCCAGTGGAGGCAAGAGTTGCAGCAAGTCTTGAATACTAGGCTGGCAATGTGGAAACAAATCCAGAAACTCCGGAAAAGTGAGATTCTTTGATCTCAAGTCTCTCATCAACGTGTTTCCTGCCATAAATCAAGGTACCACTCATGCTGCACAGATACAGCAACTGCTTTCTCTCATTGGGGTCTGAAGTGCAGTTGGACAAGTGTCGCATCAATTGCTTGGATGGCAGACTGGTGATATCCACTGCGAATCGTAGTGCATCCAAGACTCCAAAATCATGTGCTAGATGTCCAACAGTTGGAATGGCTTTAAAGTACTCTTGCTTTAACTGCAGTCTCTGTTCCAGTCTTGCAACTGACTCTGGAGTATTGGGACACAGGATGCCAATGCTGTCGCCTGGTACCAGATTAAAGTCATTTTGTAGACTGATTTCAATCACTTTATCAGTCAATTGGTCTTTTTTTGTGATTTCCAGGTGTTTGTGTTCTCTCAAGTGCTTGAAATTGGTCTGGTTGGTCGGTTCCAGACTCAAGAGTGTTGCTAGTTTTGGGATTCCTTTGAGTGTGCCTTCCAATGGGATTTTGTCAATCAGGTCTTGGAATGTGTCGAGAGTGAGGATTGCAAATTGATCCATCTGGCAAAGAGTCGAATTTGATTGATTTTTATCGCAATTCAGTTTGAGATTAGTTCATTTCTGGATCTTGCTCGTTAGATGACAGGTAGTCGTAAAGCTGCGAACCACGTTTGGCGAAATGGCTAGGCAACTCTCCTGATACATTACGCATACGGACAAAAGCACCATGTTGTACAAGAAGGCCACACAATTTCGCAGAGTCTGCTTTTGCAGCGAGATGCAACGGTGTGTTCTGGAAAAAGTCCTCTGCGTTAGGATTTGCACGGTTTTCCAGCAATAACTTGCAGATTTCAAAATCGCTCTTGATCACAGCTTCATGGATTGGACAATTGCCATTCCCTGCATGAAGATTCACGTCTGCACCATGTTCCAACAAAATCATGCACAGATTACGGTCATTGTTTGCGGCAGCTTCATGGAGTGGCCGTCTCCCATCTAGAAAAGCTTGATTTGGATCTGCACCATGCTGTAACAAAAGGCTAGTAAGTCTTAGATGTTGTATACGAATGGCTTCGTAGAGGACAGTGTTGCCATCTTTGTTCGTGGCATTGGGATTTGCTCCTTTTTCGAGGAGGAGTTTGCAGACTGCCAAATGGCCTTTGGAAGCTGCCAACAGCAATGGTGTAGACAGAAACTTGTTCTTGACCTGAACAACAGCACCATGGTAGATCAAGAGGATGCAGATACGGAGAAACCCTTTCACTGCGGCCAAGTGCAAGGCTGTGTCTTCAATATCATTCTTCGCTTTGGGGTTAGCTTCTCCCTGAATGAGTAAGGAGCAAGTTTCAAAGTGGCCATAAATGGCTGCAAAGTGAAGAGGCGTCCATCCATTTTGATCTACAATGCCTCGCAGTGATACTTTCAATTGCAACAGCTGCTGAATCAAAGAATTGCATTTCTTCCATTCTCTCGCCTGGCAGCATTTCAAGACGTTCCTTTTCATCTTGTCCACATTCTTCCACATGTCAAGAAAGCAAAGCAGCTTCGCAGCTTTGTCATTCCCAGCCATTTCAGTAAGCAATGGCAAAACATTCTTACGAGAATGCATCATAGCCAAGTCTGTAGGAGTGAGGTCATCGTGATTTTGAATGTGTCGGTTTGCGTCGTGCCCCAAAAGCAGTTTGACAGTGTCCACATGGCCCTCCATGGCAGCATAGTGCAGCGCAGTGTTGCCATCAGTATCCTTGTCATCCACATCCACATGCTTCAAAAAGTCACTACACCAGACATTATTTCCACATTTAGCAGCCTCATGAAGCGTATTTGGTGCCATATTTGCATCTTCTTGCTGAAATTCTTTGGAGTTGTACTTTGAATCTGGTTGATCTCTTGAGAACGGTGGCGTAGTAGCTTTTGACTCACTAATGTCAACTCTAGAACCGATTAGGTGCTGCAGCTGGTTGAGGATGAAGAGAATGCCATCTAAGAAAACCATCGAATCCATTGGAGAGGTCGGCTGCAGTTGGTCTCCGATCCAAATCTGTTGTA
This sequence comes from Gorgonomyces haynaldii, assembly GCA_025526955.1. Lineage (NCBI taxonomy): Eukaryota > Fungi > Chytridiomycota > Chytridiomycetes > Rhizophydiales > Gorgonomycetaceae > Gorgonomyces > Gorgonomyces haynaldii. Next base: position 162,531 of record JAHLJY010000023.1, on the reverse strand, counting down.
AAGCAGCTTTGAAAGTTTGCCCAGATCTGTTCTGGAATCTGACTGTTCTCTGGTTTCATTGGAAATCTGCCTTCTATGATCATGCCTCTCAAGATATCAAGGTTGGATTCTATTTGGAAGGGCGTGCTACCCGTAATTAGATGGTAGCAAGTCATGCCGTAGCAGAAGATGTCATACGTCTTTGAGTTCAGTAGCTTGTGGTCATTTTTTTCAGGAGCAATGCAGCGGTAAGCTTCAGACATGACTCTGGAAGACGTCCAGACGTTGGATGTTCTGCCATTTTTTTTGAATGCTGTCAAGCCAAAATCGCTGATGACTGCAAATAGCTTGTCTGTCAGCATCACGTTATCCAGTCTCAAATCTCCACAGCGGATATCGTTTTGGTGAAGATGCGTTAGACCTTTTGCGATATCTAGCATCCATTTCACACGACTCACCATCGGCACATCAGGATTCTTTCTCAAATAGGTGGCAATGCTGCCTTTCTCGTAATACGGCATCACAACATAAGGATGCATCGTTGAAAGACATGCACCATGCAATTCGACCACGTTGTCATGATCACTTAGTGATTTCCAAAGGTCGATCTCACTCTTGATGGCATCAAACTCTTGCTTTGTTTGCAAAGGTCTTCGAGAGACTTTAAGTGCAACAGCCTTTCCTTGGTATGTAGCTTTGTAAACAACACTAAATGAGCCTTCACCAATCTTGATTGCAGTCAATGCGGAGAGTTGCTCCGCAGTGATCTTCGTCCAGGCACAGTTCTCGACTTTTGGATAGCCTTCAATCCCATTCGTGGTGGAGAACGCAACATCCATCTGAAATGTGTAATCTTCAGGAATGTCTTGAAAGAATTCCTCTGGACTGCTATCTGTAAGGAGTTGTGGGCCATACATTTGACCTGTCTGTTTCCGATGTTCACTGAGCGTTTGCAAAAGTTGAATGAGAGTTTTGGAGATTTGGTCTAGCTCATACGCGGTGTTTTGCTTGAACTCAGCTTCACCGGCAGTCAGTCTCCAATTGATCAAGTAGGTCAGCTGAAAGACATTCAAAGTTTCTATGAATTTGGTGCGGCATCTCAAAAGCTACGATCAAGGCAAAAACCTGCTCCTTGTTGCTCTCTGCTCCTACGAGGCTTTTTGCAGTGTTTTGCGAGTTGATTGTTTGGACCCACTGGTGCATTCCAATCAGGAATTTGCCAAAACTTTTGACTTGCTCTGCGTTCTTTCCCCCTTCTCCTAAGCGCTCCACTGCCTCCGCTGCAGTAACAACACTTTGACCAAAAAATAGGAGATCCTCGTCGTTTTCAGCGGCCTGGGTGATGGCACTATTAATTTCCTTGGCAAGGCTAAGAATGTCTTGAACGGTGACCATGACAAGTTTTTCAGGCGGCTTGTGCTACAAAACGCCACGTATCTCGGTGTTGCACAGCCTAGAGTGTTGTAGACACATCTAGAGCTTGATAATCAAGATAGTGAGTCCATCATAGATGAACAAAAGTCCTTTGTGCTGCCAGGGTCGAACTGCTTCACTCCGACTTTTCCCAAAAGTGTACTGGTCCTGAGTTGGATGGACGTTCAATAAAGCTACAGTTTTGTTGGTATTACAGCTGTTAGAGTAGATCCAGCACAAACATCAATCCAATTTCCAGAGTCTGACACGAGGAGCACCGCAAAATGTCCAAGATGAGGATCTGAGACAGTTGTTTCTATCAGTCTTGAGCAAGTTGTCACCAAAATATTTGGGAATAAACGAATATTACAGCAACAGAGCGACTTGTTCCTCGTCCATGACTCTTCCTCGACAGTAGAGTGCGTAGGTGTAATCTCTCTTCACTTGTGAGTCATTCTTGACTTGAATATATGTCGATGGTGACAACAACAAATCGACAAAGCCCAGACGCGCACAACCGCCGTCTCTGTCTGCATCACATCAGATCACCCCATCTGTTCTCTGCAACATCTCTCTCTACTCTATACTCTGTCAGTCTACCTGCTCTGTGTTGTATCCATCCGTCGCAAGTCTCTGTAGTGCGCCTGATCTCTTCAATTACCCTTGCACTAATGTGCTTGTAACATTTTCTGATGGTCTTAATGATCTTAATTCGGGACCCAGAATGCTTTCATTGCTCGGTGCTCGATCCCGCCGCAACACGGATGTGACTGCGCCACTGAGATGGGGCTGGGATGGGGCGGAGGGGGGCTGGCTCCTCCAAGATCTATGATCCAGGGTCTGCTATAGCACTCGCTGCAGTCCCATGTTGTGCTGATGATGTGGTATCGTGAATCCTAGCCACGTGTCACGGACTATCAAGATAGCCCACTCGGTCCCATCGGTAATGGCTACTCATCATCTTGTAAAGCGACCACAAGTGTCATGCACTCAAAGAACGAGCGTGCTGTCAAGACATCGCTCATTCTCGGACAATAAAGCAAAAGAGATGCCAAAGCCACCAACATCTGCATCATTCATAACGATTATATTATCCATGTACATTTGAGTTAGTGTCCAACTTGGTCGACGAGTAATCGCTTTTGTAGCTTCAGATGTACACATGACTGTCTCTGGCGCTTGAAGACGGTATCAGGATAAACAATGTTTGTCAAAAGTGGGGGCTCTCTTGGAAGACGAAGCATGGGAAAGATTTGGGGCCGAGAGCCGAAATGAACGCGGAAAATCGACCTTGGCATGACATCACTCCTCACATGATTCGATCAGACTTAAAGTGCAATTTACATAGGAGAAAGTTGAAAGACTTGACAAGGTTGTCGCTGTCGCTTGAATGCGTGATCTCTGGAGATATTCAGCCGTGGTACAGCATCTGTATGCTTTTTCGGTGGAACATACCAACTAGGGTAGGTGGGAGAGAGAGTGAGAGAAGGCATTTGAAAAGTTTTTTTTCAATTTGGAAAGATCGCGATCTTGTGATCACTCCTTCAAACAGGAAAGCTTTGAGGAATAGGCATCCAGGAGTGAGCATCAGATCTCTTTCCGGATCCACGAATAGAAAGTGGATGTCCATTTGCAGTGAAGACAAACTGATCCAGATCAATCGAGTCATCAAAAGTCAAAAAAAGGTATTTGAGTGTTTCTGAAATGAAATGTGCAGGCATGCGATCCATGGGTTGATAGTTGTGCAGTGCATGGAATCCAACCTGAGATTTGAGACTTTCCAGCCTCTTGACAATGTCAAATGCCATGTCGCGATACTTTTCGTCTTTTGTGAATCTCCAGAGGTAAAAGAGTGATTCTGCGACTTGTGGTTGTAGATCATAAGATCCATCTGCCAAGATCTTGTCATTGTCAACATAGCAGACATTGCCACCGACCAAAGTGCTGCTTTGCGCAAAGCATTGGTAGCAAGTCCAAGCAATCTTTTCACCGACTTCAAACAATTCTCCCCATGGCTCTTCGTCTAGCTGAGATCCAAGTGCAAAGAGTCCACCCGTCTGACAGGACTCGAGATCAAAGTGCATGTCTCTTGCCAGTTTCAAGAATGGATGAAACTTGGGCAAGTACACTGATTTCCCATTGTCTTCGTAGACAGCCAAGACACGCAGCAAGTGATGTGCTGAATCTGCATGCCAGGTGGCATAACGCTCGTCTTTTGTGGCAATGTAAAGTTTAAGTTGGTATTCGTAGAATGATCCAGCATTCTTGGCAGCAGAGTAAGTTGGATGCTCTTCAAATTGATTTCCAAAGATCTTGTCTGGAAACAGACCAGAATACTCTTTCTTCATCTCATGCAAGACTTGATATGCTTTCAGGGCCTGTCGTTAGTCTTGGTACTTTGTATTGGAACTTGCTTTCTTGTGTCAAATCAGACAAGTACTGCATTTCTAATCCAAGTGATCCTGCGATGCCAAGTGTGATGTTGGTCCAAAATGCTTCTCCAGACTTGAGATTGATCTTGGCAAATGGCAAGCCATTGGGTTGGAAGCAATTCAAGAGCTGTGTTCCCAACTTTTTTGCTTTTTCCAGCAAGATTTGGTTACCAGAGAGTTCATAGGCACCCAGAAGACCACCCAGGACTTGGCTAATGTCCATCAGTTGCGCTTCGTGTGGATCCAATGACTTGACCAATTCCAGTGCCTGATTGTACTCTGTTTGCAGTCCCATCAAATACAGTGTATCCAAGGCACCCACTGGTGTCAAGTGTATCGATTTTGAGCCGATATTGACTCCAGTCTTGGAAAGTGGCAGCAACTCGTCAAATCCACTTGCAAATTGATAGTAACTGTTCCAAGTATGCTTGGCCATGGCTACTACTCTGTTTCTCTTTTCATCCACAGTCAGTGTGTCATGTTCCAGAATGTGTTTCTGTTTGATGGTGGGTTTGAATGGTTCCATAGCAACAAAGAGATACAACACAGTCCCCAGACCGATGATAATCAGCAACTGTTGCCACTTGTTCATAAATGTCAATTTGGCGAACTTTTCTTCGCGAACCATGAAGCCAGGAGACTTGGTTTTCTTTCAATTTGGATCACACTCTTCCATTGGACTGATAAAATCCAATATACAGCCAAAACTCTTTTCTATCCTCATGCCAAATGGACACACAAAGCACATTTTCCAAAAACACATTCATTTCAGATATCCACATTGGACACAGACCAGTATTGTTCAGAAACAGTTGCATCAGGCAAGAGAAAAGAGTGATTGGATGCACTTGACCAGATTCAACCAATATTCTCGTGAACTGCTGTATCACAAGAATCCTGCACTGGGATTGTACCACCAGCTCTCTCAAGACAAGATATCTCTCATGGAAGCCAGTAAGCTCATGTTCAAGCGAGATCCCAGTCCAATGGATCTTTACGTGACTTTTAAGCGTTTGAAAGAGACATCCAGCCATTTTGTGCATCTCAAAGGCAATCTAGAGAATCCAGAGTTTCTAGTTAGACCATTACCCATTGTAGAATTTCTCATGACAACAAGCAACCAAAAGACAAGGAATCCATCTCTAGAGTCATTCGTCATCAAAGCCAAAGAAATCATTCTACAGTCTAGACAAGGCAAGCACTTGCAACAGGATCTGTCTCAATCAGATCTGGAGTACATTCAACTGATGAAATCAGCACTCGAGACTGACAAGCAATCTATAGAGCGACACATTGTCATGAACATCATTCTCAAGAAACTAGAGCCATTGTATTCAATCAGACCAGATGACGGTGATCTTGTCCAGTGTTTGAGAGAAATTGGGGTGCTGTCTCGACTGGACAATCCTATTCTCCTGAAACAGCCACATCTGTTGATACCATTGACCAATCATGAACCAGTAGACAGGGATGACTGTGAGCGTCTGAGACACACGTTTGATTGTCCAGCATTTGTGATTGATGGTGAAAATGCAAAAGAATTGGATGATGCCATCTCATTGGAAACTATTGGTGACCAAGAGTGGATTCACATTCACATTGCAGATCCTACCAGGTTGATGGGACCACAAGATCCCATCTGGAAAGAAGCACAAGCAAAATCATCGACACTTTACTTGCCAGAGCGACATTACCCTATTCTGCCACCTGTATTGACCAAATCCAAAATGGATCTTGGATCGACTCCGTACTGCTTGACATTTAGTTGCAGATTGGACACAAATGGTGACATTCTAGACTACAAGATCCAACCATCCTACATCAAACACTACACCAGAATGACGTATGACCAACTGGATCAGCAACTGAGTTGGTCACACTTGCAAGACAAGATTTACAGAACCAGTCAGAAACTTTCGCCGTGGGTCAAGACACAACTGGAACAGCAACTCAGAAAACCACAATTGGAGTGTCATCCATCACTTTCCAGACTGCAACAACTTGGATTACAGCATTTGCAATGGAGACTTATCAACAATTGCATGCAATCAGATCAACCGGATGTTGATGTCTATTTTGAAGAGACCATTCCTGAAACTGCGATCACTAGGACATTTGACCATCCCAATTTCACAAACAAAGCAAGTGTTCAAGTGAAACAGAAGATGGCACAGAATCTCTCCCCTGCCAGTGCATTGGTGTCTGAAATGATGATCCTTGCAGGTAGAGTTGCTGCCAAACACTGTCTAGAACACAAATTGCCTGTTGGATACCGTGGACAAATGTCGATTGAAGCGCACTTGAATAGCAGTGACCAAAAAGAGACTGGATTGTTGAGATACCACAAACTATTGCAGGAAAGAGATCCAACCACTGGCATCATCTCTACTGTGGACTATGAGACATTGTTGCCTTACATGGCACCTGCGTATCACTCTTTTGAGCCAGTGGGACATGGCAGCATGGGAATTCCAACTGGATATGTCAAATCCACTTCTCCCTTGAGACGCTTTCAGGATCTCTTTACACATCACCAGATCAAATCCAGTCTCTTGTCCAGAAAGCATCTAGACTTGCAAGAATCAAAACAAATCATCATCCAGAGTGAACAGCACGACAGAAAAGTCCAAGATCTCTCTCGCCAAGCACATCGCTACTGGCTCTTGCAATGGCTTTTGGAACAAGAGACTCCTTTGCCACGCATTGACTATTCTATTCAGAAACGCACTCGAAACAACTTTTACCAAGCCATAGTCATTAATATTGATCCAATGCCACTCAAGAGAACATTTATGATTCTCGTTCCCAGATTAGGGTACTTCAAGACCTACTGCATCGGCAATCCATTCCACAGAATCAAAATTGGTGATCAGATCCAAGTCATGGTTGAAAAAGTGGATCCTACCCGATTGCACTGTGTCTTTCGCCAGATCTGATAAAGTCTAATGGTTTAGTTTATCACAGATGGGACATTGTTCTGAGTATACAGTGAATCTGGATTCTCCAACAACTGTTTTGGACTTGCGTGTTCCTTAACACGTCCTTGATCCATCACCAGAATGGTATCAAACCCAGCAATGGTGTGTAAGCGATGTGCAATTGATATCACAGTTGTGTTTTCAAACAAATTCTCAATCGCTCTCTGAATCAACTGATCAGATTCAGAATCCACACTCGCTGTTGCTTCATCCATGACCAATACTTTGGGTTGCTTGAGAATGGCTCTAGCTAGACACAAGAGTTGCTTTTGTCCAGCTGAAAAGTTGTCTCCGCCTTGTTTGACTTGTGCATCTAGTTTGTCTTCCATTTCACTGATGAAGGATTTGAGACCAACGCTTTCGAGTGCAGACCAGATTTGTGCATCGTCATATTGCTCTTCAACATCAATGTTGAATCTGATGGTGCCTTTGAACAGGACTGGATCTTGTGGAATGAGCTGCATCCTGGATCTCAAGTAAGGAAGCGAGACGGTTGAAATATCTAATGTGAGGATCTGTACCTTGTCCATCGATCAAGATGGTGCCCTGTTTGAGTTCTATTGGTCTAAAGAGACAATTTGCAAGAGTGGATTTGCCAGATCCAGTTCTGCCAATCACACCCAACTTTTCACCTGGCTGGACAGTCACATTGACGTCATCAAGTGCCAAATGGTCACTGGATGGATACTGCAATGAAACGCTCTTGAAGACAATCTTGCCGTCAGATGGCCAATCTTTGGGTTCATCTGGATCTTGTCTCTCTTGTGGAATGTCATTCATGTAGTAGGACAATCGTTCGATGGAATTCATCTCTGCTTCTGCATCTGCTGACAATCTGACCAATGCACCCAGTTGCTCTGTGATTTGACTCGAGTAAGTCAAGGCAGCACCAATCACGACGCCAATTTGTGGTGTTGGATTGACAATGGCTAGAAACACAACACCAAGACATAGCGTAGCTGACAAGAGTCCCAAACGCAAGTTCAACCATGCCTTGAGAGACAAGAACAAAAAGCTGCTGGATTGAGACATGTCAAGGAGATGTCGTTGTCGCTGGATGAAAGCATGCTGTCTGGAGTAAGCTTTGATGGTGGAGGCACCTGTAAATGCTTCAGAGATCAGAGACACTAATGGACTCTTTTCGATGGATGTCAACCGCTTGATTTCTCTGTTGGATGGTTGATAGACTTGATGCATTCTAATCAGTACCATTACAATCAGAGCCACTTGAACGAGTAGATACGGGTTAGAGATCGTGATCAAGACCATGGATGTCACGACTGCGTTCAAGGACAGTGTAAAGTTCAAGAGAATGTAGTAAAACTGTGTATCACAGGCATCAATGTCTTCAGACAGTCTGTTCACAATTCTACCAATTGGCTGAGATTCAAAGAATCCAATGGTACTGCTAAAGACTCGTGCGACTGCTTTGTTGTGCATCTGGTTGGAAGCATGCAATGGACCAAACTGCATGCTGTAAAAGAGCATAATCAGTGCAGTACAACTCAAGACACCAATGCCAGCATAGATACCCAGGTTTTTGGATGTTTCTTGGTTGGATTGTGCCCACTGTGCCAACCAGAGTGGAGATGCAATGCTAGAACCAAGCAGCAAAAAGAATCCACTGAAATAGATTGTCAGATAAAAGGGTCCAATCAGCTGAAGGTACTCTTTGAAAATAGCTGCTTTCACAACTCCTTTTCTTCTGTCTTCTGCCACAATCAGCTGCTTTGTGGATTGGTTGACATCGCTGAGTTCTTCCTGTTGCTGTGTTTCAACAGAGAACCCAGATGCAATCGATTCAAACGCAACTTCCTGCACTTGTCCATCTTCCACTTGCAGGATCGTATCCATGTCTTTGAGGAGATGTGTTTGATGTGTGATTAAGAGAACAGTCTTGTGTTTCAGGTAGTCTTGGATCAGATTCTGATAGACTTGCTGTCCCACTTGCGCATCTAAAGCAGCCAATGGATCATCCAACAAGTAAATGTCATGGTCGCTGTAAGCCGCTCTGGCAAGTCCTAATCTAGCCTTTTGGCCACCAGACAGATTCAAGCCTTTTTCACCAATGACAGTGTCCAGACCATTGGGCATCTTGCTGATGTCAACACTCATGGAGCACTTTTCAATCACAGTCTTGAGCTTCTTTTCATCCAATTCAAGACCAAACGTGATATTGTCTCTCAGTGTACCAGAGTGGATCCATGGCTTTTGTGTACAGTAAGCGATTGATCCTCCCTTGTACATCTTGCCTTCTGTTCGGATCATGTCACCAACAATGGCACTAAAGATGGATGTCTTGCCACTGCCCACTTTGCCAACAATACCAACATGAGCCTTTGAAGGAATCTGTAGGTCCAAGTCAATCTTGAACGAGCCATCTGGATACTCAAACCTCGTCTTTTCAAACACCAGTCCATCTGCCTTGCTTTCAACAGTTTCTGATTCAGAAGCAGTCAAAAAGTCATTCATACGCTTAAAAGAGAGTCTGTAGTTGATTATGACTTTGAAAGCAAACTCGATTTGTGTGATTGGGTAGCGAATCTGTTCAAACAAGTAGAGGGCAGCAAAGACAGTTTCAAGTTTGAGTGTGCCATAAGTCGAGTAGATGGCAAATGCAACTACTGGCATAAAGTAGGGTGACATGATACCGTAACCGACTGGAATCATGCCATAGATAAAGAAGGATGTGAGTGCTTTGATTTGTTGCACTCTGGCTTCAAAGATGCGGTTGACCATTTTGGATTCAATGCCAAAGAACTTAATAATGTGGATGCCATTCAGGTATTCTCTTGTTCTATCGACTCTGGTGTCGTTTTTCTTGATGTATTCTGCCATTGCTCTCGTTTGTAGACCAACACAGCCAAAGTTCACTGCCAAGAGTGACAAGACCAAGGCAAGGACAGAGAACATGCTGTATCCGAGGTACTGCCACAAGTAAATCACAGAAATCGTGACAGAGACTGGAATGTACCAAATGGTGTTAAACTCCACAACGATATTCGTGATTCTCCTGGTATCCAAACCAGTCAGATTCAGCATCTGCCCTTCAGTGAACTGCTAGGATCAAATAAGGTACTGTTCTTGCTTTGGGATCCATCTTAAAGTTCTTTTCAAACACAGCACTCACCAGGACAGAGCCCATGATCTGTGAGATTCTTCTCTTGATGGAGGTCTCTGTGGCTGTGCTCAAGGCAATCATTGCCTGCAACGCGAACAAGACAAGGCCATAGTAGTAACCAGACTTGAAAATGGTCTCTTTGCCATTGAAGAAGGCAATAGTCTGTTCTAGAAAGAATGGCATCGAAAAGGTAGAGACTGCCAGAACTATTTTGCACAAGATGGCACCCAATATTGGTGTTCTGACTGCCTTGAAGAGCACAGTATGCCACTTTTCTTGGCCTTTCCAGAATGGAACCAGGATGGAAGACAGTGTGTCGGCTGTGTTCTTGTCTTCTAGACGCCAAAGGTCTTCCTTTTCAAGCGGACGTTGCATGCCTAGCTTGATGAGTGGGTTCAACCACCCCAAGGTACTGTAATTCAGCCAATTCTGTTGAATTTGCGTCATGAAAAGAGCATCAAGGGTCCACGAAAGGGTGTGTGATGTGTGTTACCATTTTTGTCACACAACACTTGCGTTCGGCCCGGCACGGCACTCCTTCCGCATGCATCCCGATAAGCGATCATGCCGCAACATTAAAAGTAATTACTGGTTTTTGACACCCAAGAAAAGTAGATGATATCAGGTTCTCTGTCTCTCCACGAATCTAGCTGTTTTAGAGATTCGAATGATCCCATTTCAGATGCTCTCGATGGACATGAATCACACGTATTGGTAAGCGTCCAATCAGATCCAGTGAAGAACAGCATTAATCCGATCGGCATCCAGTTTTAAATGGTTTTAGAAACCATATATCATCTGAGATGCACAAGTCTCTTGACTAATTTACCTGGAGAGATAGAAATGATGTTCCAGATAAGAAGGATTGGTCCATTCATAATTTTTATAACGCTTTTCACTGGAAATGTCCGCCTTCCTCTTCGGGAGAGCGTTGTTCCACATTGAAGATTGCATATACTTTACCCAAAAATGCACTCCATAATCAACAACTTGTGTTTGAAAGAATGCAAGCACTTGAGTACACTAGTTGATTGCGCTGTTATTCTGGAAGTCCACGTCAGAGCTCTTCGTCGTTGGAAAGCCAATCGTGGAATGGAAAGGTGATATAGGCACAAACGCGTTCAAGTGCTCGACCAGAGAGTACTACCAGGATGCCAAGTCTACTCGTCAAACCACGATGGCTGCATCAGAGGCAAGCCCAAGGGACCGGTGATGCACAACCAAGAGAGCGCAAAGTCAAGGTACACTCCGTGCTGCACTGCCCCAACAGTGAATGCCATGGCATGAGAGTGAACACGAATGCTGCGCGAAACATGCTCCAGTTGCTGCTGGACCAGTGTTACGACCACGAAAGACACATCTGCTTCCAGCGTGGCACACCAGTGACTGAGCATGCACATGACGAGTGTGGGGCGTTACCCGAGAGGGCTGGCGCTCGACTGCCTGCGTAGTGGCATATAACGGAATTCACGATGATGAAACAACACTCTCACGAAAAGAAAGGCGGACATTTCTAGTGAAAAGCGTTATAGAAGGACCAACAACGCAGTGCAAACCCACAATTCCCATAGAAAAGAATTCACCAGATCTCCTGACTACATCGTTCGACGGAGTGCCATGTGACTCTGTTGAAACACGGCAGCTCCATAGGTTCCCAAGATCCCTAGAGCCCCAAGCAATGAAAAGTTCAGAAACAGATACAGGATGAAGCAGTGGTTCAACTTTTCTGTTTGTACTGCTGTTGTTGAAACTGTTCCTTCATATTCTCCAGATCCTTGGTGTCCAGATACTTGTTGTATTGTGATTCAGATGGAAGTGGATCTTCTGGACTCATGAACAGCAGCAAGATGAGCATGAAGACAGACATGGCAGTTGTTGTCAATCCAGGAATCAGACCAAGATTCACAGCTGCATTTCTTGATTTGGGCAAGATTGCAGAGACAAGTTCAGTGATAATGGGTGAAATCGAGAATCCAACGTATTGTAAGTGACATGGCGTAGTCGCTCTTCAGGGGTGGATATACGAGCCATGAACGTTCTAGCTACACCCATAGTGCCAGATCCAAACCCAACAAAGAATCTGGATATGATAATGACATGGGGGCATTCTGGGAGGCAGAAAGCCACCAAAACTAAACAGTGTGTTGAAGAGAGCAACCATTGCAGTTCCGATCAACAAAGAGAGTCTGGAAGAGCCAGATTTGTCAGCCAACAGTCCAATTGGACACGAACTCACGAGTCTTCCCACAATAAATGCAGACACAGCCATGGATGATATGAACTGTGGATTTTAAGTCTGTGTGGATGCAATATACGGGAATAGTGAGGGAAGAATGATGCCACGTGATGCTTCGGACAAAGACTTGAATCAGGACAATGACCAAGTCACGAGTGTGTGACTTGTTTTGAATGCCGACAGATCTTGGTACTTTGAAGGATCTTGGTCTTTTGAGTGAACTTGTGCGATTGAGAGAGTTTGGCTTTGTGGGCATACCTCTTATTCAACATCCATATTTAAATACCCGGATTATGGATCGTAGCTTGGGCTGAATGCATGCACGAGGGTCAGTATTTCTCGTGGCGCGTTTTGCACCTAGATGAGCCACAACCACCAAAGTCTAACAGCTCCTGACTAGAGTTGTGGTTTCTGACATATCACATGAAGGGATCAAACACCTGAATTGCCATCAAGCAAATTTTATCGCTTTTCAGCAGGGAACCATGAGTTGAACGCTAGAAGAAAGGTGAATGTCCTCTTCAACGTACCTCAGTACTAGATCTTGCCTCATTTGCAGAGACTCAAACTCAAATCCAGCCTTGCAAGCACTCTGTGACTTGCGAGATTCACTTCAAATAGATAGGCTTCAATTCTGACACAATCAGTGTTCTTGAACAAGAGCTGGACCACTCCCTTGATACCTCCGGGCATGATGCCTCGCATCTCTTTGCGCTACCAGTACCCAATCTCTGCCACTCTCTTTTGAAAATCAACGCTGAACTTGTATCCAATCTTCCTTCCACTGCTTTTGTAGCATCACAGATGCTTTCTGTTTTCCTAGAATTCCAGTGCATCCTCCATGGTGTATGGTTGCGGAATGGCGTCTCCTAGCAACTGTGTTGTCTCTTGATCCAGTGCTTTTAAAAGTAATTCCTCTTCCTGGTAGCATCTCAGGACAATGTCATCTTTCACTCTGGCTGGTGAGATCGTGACTCGACAGGGAAACTGTTAAGCTTTCAACCGCAATTTGTCAGATACAAACGCTATAGTCGACTGATCTTTGCTCTCCAGTGCCCAAGAGTAGACTGATCTCTTGTAGTCATCAGTGCGATGGATATCTGCTCCGTGTTCCAAAAGAAACTGGCATTTCGTGATATTTTTGAATATGGCAGCAATCATCAGTGGCGTGACACCAATAGTGTCTCTCGCATCGACATTGGCACCAGATTCAAGCAACAGACGCATTAAGGAGAGATCCTCATCCACTGCATGTGTTGCAATGTGTAATGCACCATAGAAACCATCTCTACAAGCCCACTGAACGACTTTTGGATCTCTTTCAATCAAGATTTTGCATACTCCTGGATGATTCATGGCAACAGCATGAATCAACGGACAAATCTTTCTTGGATTGCCAATGTGCATGGAAGCACCACTGTCAAGGAGTAGCTTAACAACACCTATTGCGTTGTAAAATGAAGCACGGCAGAGAGGAGAGTGTGGTGCATTTGGATATCCGTTCAAAAATACACCATTATCCAGCAGCAATTTCATATCTTGCACCAGATCCAGAAAGGTAGCTTTCATCATGCATGATGTGAGCCATGCTTGTCTGTAGCTCTGAAAGACGGCTTTGTTGATCAAGTAAACGACAACATCTATCGTATTCTCGTCCCGAACGACCTGTATGCAGTAGTCTGGACATTCTTGATAGCATTGCATGGCAACAGGATGCTCAAGCATCCACTGTACTGACGCTAGTGTTCCATATTTCATTACACTCTTCAATTCATTTTGAATTTCGTCCTCTTTCAACATCATGCCATGCTCCATGAACATTTGCACTGTTTCAACGCTGCCATGTGCTAATGCAATAGCAACGCATGATGGTTGCATGCGAGTCTGCTGCAAGACTGCTCCTTTTTCAAGCAAGTAGCGACATAGATGACAGTTCTTGCTGTAAATCGCAAAATACAGTGGTGTGAGTCCTTTGAATCCCACTGGTGTCTGATTGATATCTGCTCCAAGATCCAAGAGCAACTCACACATCTCTAGATGGCCGCACAAAGCAGCGAGTTGCAACAGTGACATTCTTTGTACTCTTGTTTGGTTCAGTTCAAAGAAGCCGTAATTCAACCAGCCCTTAATAGTATGTGGAATTTCATGCAATGATACCATCCAATCAGTGCGGTTGATGTCTTCCAATGTCACCCACCTCCGAAGAAGATGACAAGCTCCCTTGCTGCAAACTATAGGCAGACACTCTTGATAGCCCTTTGTAGGATACCAGTGATTCAGTACTGTTACAGGTGTCTTCTTGATGGGGCATGGTCTCTTGTCCATTCTGAAGTTGTATGGTTCTTTTAGGCTGTAAAAGAGTTTGTTGGTGCTATGGAGTCTCAAATACTCATTTGGGTCTAGATAACCACTGATGTGGTGGAGTAGTTCGTTCGGCAGTGCTGTTAGGTGCATGGGAAAGAATCTGACACGTTGCCAGCTCATCACTTGAAATCTGTTCATTCTCTGCACATCTCGTGCTCTTTTGGTGTAGTATTCTTGTTGAGCTACTTTAAACGGTCTTTGCATTGTTTTACGGGAAGTTATTCGTATTTGTACATTGTTTGAGGCATCTGATCCGGGATCTCTGCACCACGCTCAAGCAAGAGTTGGCAGATCTCCAGATGTCCCCTTTCTGCAGCTAAGGAGAGTCGAGAGTGGCCTTTCCTCTGGATACCGTTTGGATCCACGCCAAGATCAAGAAGCCATGTGCACAATTGTAGATTTCCTTCCCGAGCCACGGAACACAGTCCAGTCTTGGTGAGAGAATGGATCTTGTCTGCCGGACATAATGACAGAAGATAATGGCATACTTCCATGTGACCATATTTGATAGCTAGATCAAATGGTGTCCTATGACCTCTATGCATTGTGTACATATCTGCTCCCTTCTCAACTAGTGCTTTCACAGCCTGCAACATTCCCCGCATGGCAGCGCCATACAGAAAACTATCTCTAGATGATGGCAAGAGTAACTTGAATCCACGTTCAATGAGCAGCAGTGCTGTAGCCTCCGTATTGTGTGATAAGGCTCTATATATGAAACCAGTATAATCCCTCTCTCTCTTGGAATCTGGCACCTCTGTCAAGCAGTAATTGGCACACATCAAAGCTCCCTCCATATACTGCTCCGTGCAAAGATGAGGTGTCGTGTTTGTCAAGACAGTTCACATCCACACCGTGATCCAAGAGCATCTTGCATATCTCTGCATGTCCATAGTATGCTGCCATATGAAGAGCTGTGGTGTTTGGTGTGCGATTCTGTATCACTATCCATTCTAGCCGTTTGAGCCAAAATGACCGAACGAGTGTTCTTTCATCATCTACATGTGGTCCTTTCCACATTTTCAAGTGTACTTGCTTCCCTCTGATCAATCTGAGACAGAGATCTTTGACGCCTCTGCAGAACGCCAGGAAAACCACAACATTGTCGGCAGGGATGTCATTTGGCCACTTGCAGTCTCGTAGTATCTCAACAGGTGCTCTTCTCAACAGCCAAGCCAATTTCTCTTGCTTGATCAGAAATCCAGACATGGACAAGGCCTGGTTCAACCAACCACCGGCAGACTTGAGTCTGAAGTAGTCTATTGGCTCTAGACACCGAGCAACCAGCTGCAACAACTCAATGGGCAAATCACTGAGCATGAGAAAAGAAAAACGCCACGAACGTGGAGAGAGCCTTTGTCTCAGATTCTGCCCTGAACATCTCAAACTGCCAAAGAGAGCATCAATCAGAATTGAATCTATTACAAAATGACACCAAGAGCAATCCACTGCCCTATTCTTCACTAGATGGATGATATTGTCCAGATGAAGAGATCTCATTTCTCACAAGTCCCATGATCCTCATGCCATATAGTACTTTCACTGACAGCATAGCAGGACCAGTACCACTTCACCAGTCCATCAACTGGTTGTGTTCCACTGACCACTCTGTTGCTCCTTCGACACCTATTGCCTTCCATATTCACTAACAAACATCCATGCCATGACACTCTTGCATGTTTCAATGGAATGGGACGGGCAGTGTCACTCGATCAAATTGCTTTCAATGTGCCACTCTGTACAACGCTTTGCTTTCTAGAATGCAAGACTGCCAAACTGTCCAGCTCATTTTAGACAAACTCAGTATGGGACGCTTTCAAGTTGAGCTGCCCAACTGCTGTGACAACAAGGCTGTTATTTGTGAAGGCAATCGAGTGACAATGCTGGATTGGTCTGGATTTGGTCTCCGTGGGGAAATTCCTGAAGAAATTGGATTGCTGACAGAGTTGAAACTCATTCGTTTCAACACCAATGGTCTGACTGGCGGATTTCCTGACAGTATGCGGAAATTGACCAAGCTGACGGCCTTTTCAGCGCAAAGCAACCAAATGTCTGGTCCGTTGCCAGAGTTCTTTGGTTCCTTACCGGTGCTTGGCTGGATTAGACTTGGAGACAACAGGTTCACTGGCACAATTCCTGCATCTTGGGGTAATCTCTCACAGACTGTATTTCTGAGTGTCTTCAACAATAGACTAGAGGGCAAGATCCCAAAAGAGATTGGCAAGCTTATTGGCACTGCACAACTGGAATTATCTAGTAATGCATTTTGGGGTCACCTGCCTGCCTCATTTGAGAATCTAACTCGTATTTTGATTCAGAATAGGATTGGATTATCTGAGATTTGAGAACACGAATATCACTGGTCCACTTCCAAAGAGTTGGGCAAATCTGAAAATCGTGAATTGCACGTTTGGTCTCAATACGTTTGGGAAGACTTGTTGTCAACTGGCAGAAGGTGTGTGTGCTCCTCCTGGAGTTGTCTACCCAGAACAGTGTGGCACACCAAGAGTGTGCACAGACAGCGATTATCTTGAACCACAGCCACCCGTGACAGCTGTAACAGTTGCGCCAATAGTGCAGACATCTAGCAGTGCAATGTCTATCGAAGTCATCCTTGGTATCGTCGCTGGAACTCTGTTTGTCGTCCTTGCACTCTTTCTGGTCATGAGAAACCGAAAGAAACCTCAAAACATTGAAGATCCCATCCTGCCAGAGCTACAGGAACTCTTGATTCCATCGAAACTGGTGACTGTCGAGACTGAGATTGCAAGAGGCAGTTACAGTGTCGTGTTCAGAGGCACATTCAATGCTGAACAGGTGGCCATCAAGCAGTTGAATCAGTTTGTGCCAACGAGATCCCTGATGAAAGAGATCAAGATCATGAAAGATGTCATGCACAGCAGAATGGTGCCAATGTACGGTGTCATTGAAAACGAGGGCATCTACTCTCTTGTGATGGAGTTGATGCAAGAGTCTTTGAGAGACTCTATCTCCAAGAGACCAATGGTGGATGTGGATGGACAACTAACAATTGCAGGAGATGTCTCGAGTGCCTTGGCTTACCTTGCAAGAAAGCACATTATCCACAGAGATCTCAAGACAAGCAACATTCTACTTGATGCACAGTGCAGAGCCAAAGTCACAGATTTCGGACTCTCGATTGTCAGAGAGACCTCCATGACAGTGGCAGAGTCTCAGGCAGCTGGCACTGTCCACTACATGGCACCTGAATGCTTTGGTCTCTCTCCAAAGTACTCTGAAAAGTCAGACATGTTTGCTTACTCAGTTGTCCTGTGGGAGCTGTTCACTTGGCAGCAACCATACAAGAACGTGACACCAGAGGAGATCCAGAACTCGATTCTAAACGGCGAGAGAATGGATGTTCCATCCAGTGTGCCAGATGCCATCAGAGATCTCATCCAACTGGGCTGGCACCAAGACTACAAGGAGAGACCGCACTTTAGAGACTGCAACCTGCTCTTCACACAGATGGATGATGTATCTGGAGAGACACCCATTCATCTCATCCCACTTGCACAGAGCATGAAAGATCTCATGGATTCTATTCCACTCCTCTACAGAATAGATTCATAAACTATACAACATTTAACAGGGCAAATGAAATTACTCGGCAGTCTTGTCAGTCTTCTGTAGTGTATGATTACCAATCTAACAGGCTCAAGCCAATATCTCTTGCCAGTTGATGCTCAATCTTGTCCCGAAACTCAGATTCGTTGACGTCTAGGGTTGCTCACATTGGCGCATTGGTCATGCGATATCCAAATTTCTTTCGCGAGAGATTCGATGCATGGCTGTACAGTTCAAACGTGGTTGGTTTAGAAGACAGCATTATTTCACTTTGGCCTTGGATCTAGTGTCACAAGAGTCTCAAGGGCGTTCGGAAGCTAAAGATTTGTCCAAATGGCTGTGTTTGAGCTTTCTTTCGCAAAACATCTCACCGAGTATCGAGAGAAAGTATAAGAGAAGTTGTTTATCGTCTAATCAGGCACACTGAGTCAAACCACAAGATGGACCAACGTGGTTTGGTGGCAAGCACAACTTGGTGCCAGTGGCATCACAGGTCACTTGTCCTTGAACAGCCACAGATTCGCCGTTGAAGGCAGGCAAGCCATTAGGGAAAACACCAGAGAGCGAAGAGTTGGTGACTTCAAAGTGCAAGAGCTTGTTCAAGCCACCAAATCCTTTTGGCAATGCACCAGAGATGGGAGTACCGACTGCCAAGAATTGCTTAAAGTTTGGCAGTTTGACAATGGATTCTGGGATGGAGCCAGTAATATTGGTTTTGGAGATTACCAATCGCTTCAAGGACTTGATTTCACCGATGCAGGATGGGATCTTACCAGCAACTGGGTTTTTGCTGATGTCAAAGAGTTCCAATTTCTTGTGTTCGCAGATGGTTCTTGGGATAGCACCAGTCAAAAAGTTGCCACCCAATCCGATCTGGTCGACATGAGGGAAGTTGTTCAAGATGGCGTTGACATAGTGCTCCAAAGTACCGTTGATCTTGAGACCACCAGCACTGACACGGACAATGTGTCCATTGGCACAATCAGCGTATTGGGAGTTGCAGCAATCATCACCAATTGGCAGGAAGGGGAAGATGCGGCTCAAGGCAGAACATTCCTTCTTTGGGACGAGTTGTGGATAGTAAGGACCGCAGAATTGTCTTTCTGGATCATAGTTGCTCTGGATGTAGTACTTTTGGCCGTTCCATTCAGCATTGTAGTAGTAGCCATTCTCAAACTTGGCATTTGGACCGTACTGGTAGGCACACATGTCGGCGTTCTCATTTCCCTCGGCATCGTTCCAAGCTGTTTCGTCATTGTCGACATCTGGGTTGGAAGAAGCTTCCATGACCTCGTGGATGATGGTAGAGAACATTCTGTCGATACCAACATCTCCCGTTGGAGAAATGACATCGTTTCTTCTGCCACAATAAAAGACCATGAAATCAGGACCACAGGCTTCCATATTACCAACCCAAGAGTACTTGAAATCAGTGTGCTGGAATGGGTATGGTTGACCAGCAAAGATCTCGTCAGACTTGACGGAGCTGTGGTAACCACAGTAGCCTTGGCAAGCACCACCTTCAAGCGTGTTCTTGTCAGAAATCAACAAGTAGACGTCGTCAGAGGAGCTTGGCAACTCACCAGACTGGATGAACTTGTTGATGATCACTGGCACATCGTTCAAAGGGTTGGATGGATCAGTGTTCAAGATATTGCCTTTGGAACCAAGATCAACAACTTGGTTGCCAAGAGTCACTTGCTTGGTGACATACGTTCTCTCAGTGCGGTTGACAGGAGTGTTGTAGTACTTGGCAGCCACGTTCCAGATGTCACTTTGGCCCATGCCACTGACAAAGTCGGCCACACTCTTCTTTTGCTTCTCTGTCCAAGCAGAACCATACCAGACAAGGTGCACTTTCATCGGATTGACCATGGAGAGACGGCCAGGAATGTAGTCAATGTGTTGTGGAGCAACAGCGTGGTTCACTGGGGGACGATGGTGTCCTTCCTTGTGATGGATCTTTCTAGAAGCCTCGGCAGCAGCAAGCAACAATGGATGCATGTTTTTGGACAAGTTCCACCAAAAAATCAACAGGACCCCTTCGCAGCCACATTCACGTGATCAATGCACGGACCCAGCGGCGTTTGTATCACCCATTTGATTGCCATTTTCGTTCTTGTGATATCTGTTGATTTGTTGCAGATTTGACTCCATCAAAACTTGACTTTTTCACTCTTGACAATCAGAGATGGGCCATATCACAGAACTTTAGCAGAACATGCCAAGGGTCTCCCATCCCCAAGTTTGGATTAGCTTTGTTGGTTTCATTTATGTAGCACTAAGCCAGTCACTCCACAACACACTGCCATTCGTCAGGATGTGATCTGTCGTCATTGCACAAAAATCAGTCACGGCAAATGGCATCCAGTGTGTCTGCAGAGCGTGCCTTCTCATCTGGAGTGGATCTGATCCCTCCTACTCGATGCTCTTTGGCTCCATTCCTTAAACATGCATTGTGAGCTTGTTTACTCCATTCCACTCGATCCGTCCAAGGAATGCATCTGGATTGGGATCCCGGTTCAATCGACCGCGCATGCTCAGATTGCATCTATTGGCACCTGCAACTCCAACACCTATTCTCAATGTGTATCACACACTGCGGTTCCCGTTCCAACGACGTGCAGTCTCAAACATGAGCAAGTCCCATATCTGAAACGGAGGTAGCAGATTGCAGTTGTCAGTGTACGGACTTCTCAGCCGACAATTCAACTCTGTTAAGTTGTAATTTACAGTCCGCGTAATGCGATTTGGAGTTTCATCAATAAGATCTGGAACATTGCTTATTATTGAAAAGATGTGCCACACATTCTTTATTTGCCGGGTTTTTCAGGCACGGTTTCGGACATTGAAAGCGGACTTGTGACGAATGGTCAGATGGTATTCTAAGACATATGAAAAATGGTGAGAATATTGTTACTGGAGTATTTTTGCTGGGAAATACACTGCAAATGCCTGACAATATTAAGCATCATAAAAGAATGACATTGGACAACATTGCAGTTGATATCCTGACTCTGAAAGAGATTGAGCATCCTTTGCTGCTTGCCCTAACTACACATTGTGGCTGCAATGCACCAAGCACTGGATGTGTTGCCTGTGTGAGCAGTTGGTACACTCACTCACATTGGGTCTGTCTCTAAAATATCTGACTCATCTGTTCACAGATAGTCTGTGTCCGCAAGGACGTACACTTTGACCATTCGATCTGCAATGCTGTACAACTTGTCGGTCGTTTGTAGTGTACTGCAAACAAATGCTTCAATGCCGGTTCACAACGAATATTACGGCTTTCAAAGTAAATGACCGCCTTCTTTTTAGAGAGTTGGCACCGAATTTCAAATGCAACGCAATATACCCACTATAAGGGCAACAGAGCCCCAGCCCTTTCGGGTAGAACCCTGCATTGTCTGTGTGCATGGTCAGTCACTGGTGTGCCTCTTCTGAAGCAGATCTGTCGCTCTAGTCCGCGGCATTGATCTAGCAGCAACTGGAGCATGTTTCGCGCAGCATTCGTGTCGCGGTTCACTGTCATGCCATTCACTGTTGGTGCAGTGCAGCACGGAGTGTACCTTGACTTTGCGCTCTCTTGGTTCTGCCAACAACAGCGATTGCCGTTTCCACGGACACCTGGCCTGGGACAACAGCACGTTCACCCCTCAGGCCCAGGCATAAGTTGGACAGTGGTTGGTGAAGAAAGTAGAGTGGTGCCATTCTCTCGAAAGGGAAGGCGGTCATTACTTTTGCAACTCGTAATAAATTGTACAAACTAAGTTCCTCAATGTCTTTGTTTGGAAAGCAAGCAGCAATCAAGTCACCGACAGTGCTGATAGTCTGCAACTACTATTCTTTAGCTGGGGAATAGGCTGTATGAGTCCTGATAGAAACTGGTTTGCTGTTCTTGTCTTTGACCCACACTGGTGGCGGTTGCTCCATGTTGAGGAAAGAATGCATAATAAGGGCTGCCAACAATCTTGCTCACAAACCAACTCATCTATTGCCAGGAATCATTCAAGAATCTACATCAAAACTTGACTTTTTTCACTCTTACCAGAAATGGACCAGATCACAGAACTCTTAGCAGAACATGCCAAGGGTCTCCCAATCCCTAAACTCACTGATTCACTCAACATGGACCTGGAACAGGTGATGATGCACCTCAACTCACTCGTCAAAGAACACAGAGTCGAACTTTTGACATTCCCCAATGGACAGACTGGAGTCAAACTCATGGAACTAGAAGAGTCAGAGAAGCAACAGAACATGCAGCAACACGAGCGAGTGGTGTATCAAGTGATTCGTCAAGTCGGAAACAAAGGCATTTGGTTGAAAGACATTCGACAGAAATCCAACCTGCATCTACAAATGGTCAACCAAGCAGTGAAATCACTGGAAAAGAGTGGCATCATCAAGACTGTCAAATCTATCAAGCAACCGACCAAGAAGCTCTACATGCTAGCAGAGTTTGAACCTGGAGCAGAGTTGACTGGTGGTAGTTGGTACCAGGACAACCAGTTGGACGAGACTTTTATCGAGACGATCAATACCCAGATTCTGCGATACATTACCAACAAAGTACTAGAGCTGATTATAGTCTAGCAAGGATGACGGTATTCTGCCAAAGAACGCCAGATATCCCACCATCACTGACATTCACAAGTATCTGGACGACAGCAACATTCTCGCAGTGTCACTGTCTCCAATGGAAGTCAAAGAACTCGTAGACAGGCTGTGGGCTGAAGGATTGGTCAATAGAATTCATCTGGTCGAAAACGACGACAACTGGGATTCATTCATGTATAGAACGATCCCAGAACCAGTAGATGTTGGCAACGCTTTTGTGTCTAATCCATGTGGCATTTGTCCAGTGTTTTCGTTTTGTAAGCCAGGTGGACCAGTGAGTCCTGAATCTTGTGTTTACATGACAGAATTCATCAAGTGGTAAAAATCCTTTTTACTTTTGAGACAAGGATTGCATCTGTGCCTCAAGCTGTCTGATCCTGGCATCCTTTTGTGCCAGCTGTAACTTGAGCTCCTGGTTCTCTTTCTGCAAGTCAACAAGACTGACAGGGACGGTAGATGTTCTGGCAGTGGAAGCCTCACGGGAGACAGCGAACGAGGATTGCGCAGAATGCGTGAATTCACGAACTGGCAATGGTGTAAAGCCATCCTCGAGGTTGATGAGCTTTGGACCACTGGTCTTTCCAGAGAGCCACTCTTCTGCAGTCAAAGCAGGTGCTGGACCACTCGTTGGAGGGAACAAGTCGGCTTGGAAGCCATCTGCCTTTCTTGGGACTTTGAAAGAGATTGGCTCGACCATGGTTGGGTGGACCTTGTACACACGAGCAACTTCGACTTCGTTGATGGAAAGCGCACGCTTTGGAAGGAAGCACAAGCCACGCAATGGATCGCTGGACTTGAATTCAGACAGGTAGTGAAGTCCCTTTTCATCGTCAGACCATTCGTAGTAGCGAATGTTGCCGTCACCTTTTCCAGCAAGATAAAGGACAGAGGTATCTGCATCATAGGCAGGAATAAGCATGCTTTTGTAAGAACAAGTACCCTGACGCAGTGTCAATGTTCTCTTCCTTGATTGGTGCCGTCAAGTTCTTGTAATCCCAGACAAACACTTGACGATCAGAGGTCTTGGAGAAACCAGTTGTGGTGAGGAACGAGGACTTGCCCATGGTAGTGCATCGAGATCCCTTGATTCCTTGGTGTCCATTCACTTCTGCGACTGCCTTTCGTTGACGCACATCAAACAAGCGCAACTTTTTGTCCTTGCAAGTGGTAGCAAGCAAATCGCCTTCGTAGCTCCAAGAGATGGACTGGATGATCTCACCAAATCCATCCAATTGGATCTTTTCCTGACCAGTCGAAATGTCCCAGATCTTGACAGTAAAATCTGCAGAACTCGTGGCGAGAATGTTGTCAGCAACAGGGTTGAAGAGCACATGTCCAACCTTTCTGCCGTGACCAGCAAGAGTGATGGTGGGGACAGACAAGCTCTCTTTCAATCCACCTTCTGGGATAGACCAGATCATGGCCTAGAATCAAATCAAGTACTTTGCAGTCTTCAGATGCAGAAGCGACAATGTGATCGTTGAACGGGTTGAAGTCAGTATCCAAAACAGCAGCACTGTGTCCATTCACGACTGGAGAGCCCTCTGGCAACTTACCCACGGTTGCGTGTGGGATGACAGCGAACGCACCACCTGTACTTATCATAGATACCACCACCAGCTTCCAGATTGACTGCAATGAAAAGCGGATTTGCTGAAACAAGGTTGGTGTCCCAAGCAGATCGCGATACTTTGAGGTTGTCGTAGCACTGGTCACGAGTAGGCTGTGTACCATAGACGTGTCGGTCTAAGATCAAAAGTCTGACATTTCGAAGCTCGAACAAAGCGCGACATGAGATGAGAGCAAAGTGTGCCGCACCAACCAGATATTTGCCTTCAAGTGGTCCTTGATTTGAAGATTTGAGATCTCAAATTTTCAAGGCTGAACAACAGTTGGAGAAGATCTCCAAGTCTCTGGAAGCAGCAACTACAGAGTTGGAATTCAAAAAGTGGAATACTTTGTACGAAGGCACTCTCAAGAACCTGACCTCTCTCAGAGAGCAAGAAACGGACCTGATTCAGCTGTCTGATGCTCCATTGGAGACACTCGTGACTAGTCTGAATGAAGCCTTACCCACTCTGCCGCCTCTCAAGTCAGTCTCTCAATTGGCAAGATTCCAGTTTCTGCCAGATGACTCCATCTGGAATGAGCGCCAGTTCAAGAGCCAACACATTGTGCTATCTGTCGCAAAGGAAAACCTGGCTGGCAATGTCCCAGATACAGAGGATGGCAGAAAAAAGAGAGTAGAAGAGTCACTCCAGGAAATCTTGGGATTCAGCACAAGCACTTGGTGCAGTCGGATTTGGCCAATTTCAAGGATATGGTCATTTGGAAGCAGTTGGAAGATGGTAGAATCAAGTAAACTATCTAACAGCGTGTCACTCTTGACTGGGACTCATCTGGTTTGGGAATGACAAAGAATACTTTCTAGCAGTTTATAAATAATAAAAATAGATAGGCCATCAGTCTAAGCCATGACACAGACACCCATTGCATCAGTCCATCCAGTTGGTGTCAAACATTGCAAGCCTTCAGGACATTGGAGACCAGCGAAGCCACCACACTGTTGGTTGATCTCTGCTTTGACAGCGACAGACTTTGGCAAGCACAAGCCAGGCAAGTTGCTCTTGGATCGGTACAAAACAGTGCACTGCAAACCATTGTCGCAGATGGGTGTCGATGGAGCAATCTCTTTAAATGGAGAGCAAGCAGCTCCCATAGCAAGCACTGAGACACATTTGCCATTGGAATCACAAGATTGGTTAGAAGTAGCAAGAGGAGCAGCGAGAACGAAAAGCATATTGCACAGATGCAACAGCACTCGCTTAAATACTCCACGACCAAGCCACAGACGAATGGGGTAAAGACACAACCGAATTGCCAAGTCGCACAACTGAAAATTGACCGCCACGCCACCCACATTTTTTTTTCTTGGGCAAAAAGGAGGTTTTTCTCTTGTTTGAGCAGATAAAAGACCTGGTGT
Source organism: Gorgonomyces haynaldii (assembly GCA_025526955.1). NCBI lineage: Eukaryota > Fungi > Chytridiomycota > Chytridiomycetes > Rhizophydiales > Gorgonomycetaceae > Gorgonomyces > Gorgonomyces haynaldii. Next base: position 136,814 of record JAHLJY010000023.1, on the reverse strand, counting down.
TTTGAGAGATCGCACTCTATCGGATCATGAGGATCATGTACGTTCTTTCCAAAGTCCGAAATTGCGATTTTTCTTGGGTGGGTTCAACTGTTCCCAAAAGCCTGTGTTACCTATGGCGCCACCTCGGCAAAACAGTCCCGAATGCGCTTGATGATTTTCCATCGCCTTCTCATAGATCATTCGATGTGAGATCATGTCAGAAGAGTGAGCTTGATCTTCTCACAAGCAGAGTTGGGATAGAGTGGAAGCCCACATCTGTTAGATATCTGGCTTTGATGCAGATCAGATGTTCTTTTCCATATCTGATTCTCTGCCACATGACTTTTCTTTGCCACAACTGACAATTCATGATCACAACACTTCCAAACGAAGTCATCTCCATCATCACAGCACACTTGGACATGAGGTCATTCTACAGACTTTGGAGAACATCCAAGCACTTGTCACTTGTCTTGAATTTTGAAGCACCAGTAGACACTCTGTTGAACAGAGCACCACTGGTTGTACAAACCAAGTATCACTGGAGGCCCAGAGGACCAGTGACTCCCAAACAGCTGAACACTGCGATTGAAAGAGGATTGTGTAGACTGTTGGACAGACTGCTGTCAAAAGGATGGATAGACAGTGCAGAAGTCTTGTTGACTGCCATTCAGTTCAAGCAATTAGAAGTGGTCGAGTTGTTGTATCATTACCATCCAAACTTGGATCCCAGTGGATACAGAGGCGGACCACTGCATTGGGCTTGCCATGTCAATGCATTAGAGATATGTGAGTATTTATTGTCAAGAGGGACAAATGTCAACCAGAGATCGAGCACTCTTTCGACACCATTGCATCTGTGTACAGATCCAGTAGTTGCACAGTTGCTCATAGACCATGGATCACTGTTGGATGCAAGAGATAGCAAGCAAAGAACACCACTGCACTTGGCATGCTCCAAAAGTCTGCCAGAGTTGGCACAGTTGCTCGTTGATAGAGGAGCAGACATGGATGCAAGAGATCATCGATCATGGGCACCACTGCACTATGCAGCAGCTGAAGGATCTCTCGAAATTGTTGAGATGCTGATGACAAGTGGAGCCAGGATAAAGACATCTGGTACGACACCTGTGCAACTGGCAAGAATCCATGGACATGAACCTGTTGTGCAACTGTTTATAAGCCTCTGTTGAAATAAACGCTCTGGAGTGGATTTCCTTTGGAATCTCGCATCTTTTGAAACTCTGGCTCCAGCTTTTCGACTTTCATGGATGCCTTTTGTGGGAAGAGAGCAATCGCACATGGCAGAGCAACCAGCAGAGACCCAGTGACTGTCAAGAGATTCAATGGCATTGTCAATCTTGGATGACGCTTCAAGAAGCCATTCTCAAGACGAGAGAGGATCAATCCAGGCACAAACAATGCAGGTGCTGCAGTGACAATTCTGGAAATGGCAACTTGAGAAATAGCAGATTGTCCAGCAATTTTGGATGCACCAATGGTTTGCCCGTATTGATCTTGCACTTGAATGCCATCCACTAGTTCTTTTCGACGCATCAAAAACACATTCAACGTACCAGCTGCTGCCACTGCCGTGAAGGGCACAACACGCGACAGAATAGATCGCATAGATTGGCTGACTTTCGCACGCTGCAGCCATTGACTCAGACCAACAGCAATCGTGCAGGATGAACCTACGGCAGCAGTGTATGCCAGCATGGTCTCATTCATGGACATTGGTGCTGATTTGTTGGCGTTAAAGTAGTTGAAAGCGACATTGACTGACTGATTGACCCACTGTCCAAACAGAATCATCGAAATGGATGGATTTGGTATCAACATAAACGCAATGATGGGAACGTTTGTTGGCACAAACGAAGCCATTCTAAACGGCAGCAGAATGGGTTCCTGTGTATCTGGATGGATGGTAGAATCCACAATCTTCTTGGCTTTCCAGTACTTTTCATCCACTGGTCCATTTTGTTGCTTGACTTGCTTGACAAGATTCACTGCTTCTTCAATCTCTTGCTTTGAAGCCAAGAGGTTTCTTGGATCAGTTAGTTCAGAAAAGAACTTGAGTCTGCCCAGGTAAGTTGACTGATCATGTCTGTTGTCCATCTGCCAGTTTTCAAGTCGAGAGGAAAGAGTCGAGAAGATGCCTGTATTACGGTTTTCAAAATAAATGACCGCCTTCCTTGTAAGAAGTGGGTACACAAACTTCAAATGCAACACAATATACCCACTATAAGGGCAACAGAGCCCCAGCCCTTTCGGGTAGAACCCTGCATTGTCTGTATGCATGGTCAGTCACTGGTGTGCCTCTTCTGAAGCAGATCTGTCGCTCTAGTCCGCGGCATCGATCTAGCAGCAACTGGAGCATGTTTCGCGCAGCATTCGTGTCTCTGCTCGCTGTCATGCCATGGCATTCACTGTTGGGGCATTGTAGCACGGAGTGTACCTTGACTTTGCGCTCTCTTGGTTCTGTGTTGCCCTTCCACTTGGCCATCTTCCAGGAGATCATGTTCTGCATTCTGAAGTGGCAGTCCAAGTGCAGCTTGCTCGTCCACGTCGACGACGGTGCATACCAGATAAGAAACGACACCAGAGCTTGACACTGCCAACAACAGCGATTGGTGAAGAACGCTGCCTCTCCAACGAAGACGAGCTTGTTTCTGTTGAAATCACTGGCGAGATGATCCAAGAATGCGCGCTGCCGGGTTGTGTCTGCCTCTTTCTGAATTGGGTTTGTTGCATCCGCTTCCACCATCTCAGTGTTCTCTCATGAACCATCCGCATTCGTGAGCAATCCCTCATGCTGCTACCGAAAGCCAGCGTGTTGTTGAAGACTAGAGCCTGTCTGCGGAGTACATGGTGAAGATAGTAGAGTGGTGCCGTTCTCTCGAAAAGGCAGACATTATTTTTGCAAGATGCCTGTAACACGGCCATTGCGATACATCACTCGAGAAGGGTTTATTTAGAAGCCAAAGAGAAAATCCATGATCATGGTCCAGAAACCAGCAGGACGAGTGGCATCTTTGACGTTTGGGACATGAACTGGCTCATACTCCACAGGTGATACTGGCTGATCTTCTAGTTTCTGAGTGACTTGTAGTTTTGGCGGCAGTGGCCTGTGATGCTCATCCATCTTGATATGTTTTGGTGTGTGGTCGCCTGGCTTAATGACCAAAAGAGCAGTGTCGTTCAAGAGTTGCCCATCCAGCTGCAGTGCTTTTGTGCATGCCAGTGGAGACACAAAATTCACAACCATCCAGTTTCCAGACTTTTTCTTGCTCTGTATCGTCCCACAGTCATGCATCAGTTCCATAATCTGATGCTCTTCCTCTGGTGGATATCCAATTATGGTCACCTGTGTCTCATATGATAACATGGGTGTTGACGGGGACGAAAACCTGTGTGGTGACTCTACCATCGGCGACCCAAACTTGGAGTCCCTTCCTGGAACGTAATTGTCCAGCAGCTGCGTCGGTGGTGCGTCGTCGTCATGAATGGTTGGAACAGGTGATCTGGACCTTGACCGTGAGCGACTGCGTTGTCGAATCACTCTCTTTGGTGTTGGTTTTGTTGGTCTCTTTCCCCCACCGAATGCGTCCAACAAAAACTGCTGCGACATCTCGTGGAAAGAAAAACGAGTATCTGACAAGAAGATTCATCTCATAGGAACAAGAGCAACAACAAAGACTACTGTACTTGAAAGACATTGGACAGAGACAGATAATCGGACACGCTGATTGGACCAACGTAATGCGCATCGCCAAAGCCACCAATCCAATTGATCTTTGTCAACTGCATCCTATAGATTTGAAACGAATGGGCATCTTGCCATTCTCTGACATCTGGATGTTTGTCAAGAAAACACTCGAGTTCCGTTTCAGATCCCTTTTCCAGGTTGCCAAAGAGGGTGAATCTAGAGTGGTCCATGATGCCACGACCGCTGTCCGAAAGGTCTTGCATCACAAACAACGATGCACTCGTGTTGGATTTGAGATTCCTTCCATGGGTTCCCCAACTGACGAGATGTACAAGAGGATGTCCACTAGACTCGCAGTCGTCAGAAAACAGTTCCAGTGAAGTGTACGGTCCAAAAGGTGTTCTGTCCATTTGTGTTCCGAGAAAGCCAAACTTGCTTTCAGCAACCATGCGTCGAGCCAAAGAAGCAGCTTCCTTGTGTGATTCCAGTGGGAACCCGTGCACGAGATGAATCAGAGACACAAATGGCATCATGCGTCACGAGGTAAAATTGTTGCCGTGATTTCAATGACTGTGACTTGGAAGGAAGAAGCAAGCGCTGTAGCGATCCCACAGCAACAACACTACCCAGAAGACGGATCAGTGTTCCCAATGGTCATGACTCCAAATGCACCAAAAACAGCAAAGGAAGCTGTTGAATGGGCAAAGCGAAACCAGGCTTCCCTGGCACAGGAACTCAAGAAACAAGGTGCCATCCTCTTTAGAGGCTTCCAGCTCAAGTCTGCTGAAGACTTTTCTGACTTTGTGGAAGCGTTAGGGGCCGAGCCTCTTCCGTACATTGGCGGCGCAGCTCCGAGATACACTGTCTACAAGGACGTTCATACGACGAATGAATCTCCACCAGACCAACCGATTCCCTTCCATCGTACACTATTTGACCTTAGATGAGATGGCGCAAGTCCCAAGCTATCCAGAACACATCTTCTTCTTTTGCCACGTTGCTCCAACTCAAGGTGGAGAGACACCACTTGTGAGAAGCGACATTCTCTACGAACGTGTGAACAAGCAAGCTCCAGAATTCACTCAAAAGCTTGAATCGGAAGGTGTCGTGTACACACGCATCATTCCAGAGGAAGATGACAACACTTCAGCTGTCGGCAGAGGCTGGAAGTCCACTTTCAACCCAGACAAACAAACTGCCATCCAAGTCGCAAAAGGCTTGAACGTTTCTCTCGAATGGCTTCCAAACGGTGACGTCAAAACAGTCAGTCCAGTCTTGCCAGCAGTCAAGATTCCACACAAACTCGAACGCAAAGTCTGGTTCAACTCTGTCATTGCCTCTTACACTGGATGCGTGGATTCCAGAAACGATCCAAAGAAAGCCGTTTGCTATGGTAACGGTGACTACATGGACCAAGAACATATGGATCTCGCCGTCAAAGTTGCTAGAGAAGCCAGTGCTGCTGTGCCTTACCAAGAGGGAGATGTCTATTGGATAGACAACAACCAAGTCTTGCACTCCAGAAACTTCTTCACGCCTCCTCGCAAAGTGTATGCTTATCTTGGCAAAAACAAGCCCTATTAAAGTTTACTTGTGGCTCAGAGAGAAGATTAGACAACATCACGAGCATCACATCTCTTGTTCATCATCGCCACTTGCATTTAGATCTGATCGTTCAATTCCTTTTCTTCGTCCTGCAAAGCCTTCAATCTTGTCGAGAGAACGACGACACCTGAAAAGATGACACTAACGCCGAGACAAAAGAGTCCCAGTTGCAAAGCCGACATGCCATCAAACTCTTTGTAGTAGATACCACCACCAATGACATCAAACAGTGTCCAAACAACATAAAAGACTGGAATCTGCAGCAAGGCGTCATATCTTGCCAGACCCATATTAATCCAATAGATTTGTGATACAGCTGTGATAACAGTGACAGCAGTCAGGACCCAAGAGTCAAAGTGCACGTATTGATTGTCTTGTCCAAAGATAGACAGCGTCAGCAAGTTGATGGTTGCTTTTGCAAACAAGACAGTCAGTGTGGCCATCAAACCCTAGTTTCAACTCTATTACACCAAGAGAAGCATAGGAAAATGGAAGGACCATCCTCACCCAAACAGATTCGAGTGAAATTGGCTTTTCAAGCCTAGGAATCAACTGAATGGCTCTGAATTGCTCAATAAATGGCAGTTTGTCAACCATACGCTTAAAGAATGGCTTCCTTGGCAATACAAACTCGACACTCTTGCGTTGCTGCAAGATTGGTGGTTCCTTTTCGACAGGTGATTCAATTTCCAGTTCTTCAGAGACATGTTGTTCGTTTCCAATTGTGAATACGAGAGCCATTGACTTTGTAGATTTGGTGTCGTCATCCTTCTTTTTCGGTTCAAACGCAGGTTCTTCCTTGACATCTGTTGAAGCTCTTCTTTCAGAGACAATCAGTCTGCGTTGTGCAATACCACCTGGGCTCATGGCTTCATCAATCTCAACCACCAGTCCATTTGTGTCTGCCAAGAGTCTGCTCTTGCGATGTTCTCTTGAAATTTGTTCAGGTTCAACTGGATCAACAGCAGTGATTCTGCCTTCATCGAGTGCTTGGTTGATGAGCATCGTGTCTTGTCTGGTTTCTGTGAGATCCAGATTCTTTTCAATAAAAACGATCATGAGGTAAATGACAATGATCATGGTGCCAGTGAAGCTCAAAAAGACAATGGTGGCTGCTTTTCTAAACAGAGACAGCAACACAGCGAGACAGTAGTCGTGTTGGTTGGAACCAGCAAAAGCCACGACAAGCGATGATCCGCCCACAATCAGAATCACACCAAGCACATCTCTGTAGGACCACTTTTCGTTGTTCATAAATGGCGCAATGATCACATTCACAACAAGTGAGATGGAGCCAAGTGGTGCCACCAAAGATTGTGGCGCAAATTGCAGAGCGATAACGTTACAAATATTTCCAATGGTAAAGACTAAAAAACCAAGCATCCAACGCTACAATGAGTCAAGATACAGGATTCTTGAGCAATCCGACCATGCCAAGTTTCGTTTGAAACTCTGGCTTGTCACCAGAATGAATCTGAGACTGTCTGAGTTGTCCCAACTGACGAGGCTGTCGTTCCATGGATCCAAACGAGTTTTGTCGCGTGTCTTGAGACTCACTCTCTGATTGCACCATCTCAATCTCTTCTTTTTTCTTGTTGGAAACAAAGGATGCATTGGATGCCTTTTTGTACAGCTGAGAAAGAGACACAGTGATAGAAGACAATCTTCTTAGTGCTTGTTCCTTTTCGGATTCGTCAGATTTGATACGCTTCTCAAATCGCTTTCTTAGAGCCAATTTCTGCAAATTCAAACCAATATTCAGCGTAGCAGCGCCAATGAGTGTGATGATGACACCAATCCACTGAGTGGATGTCTTTGAGACATTGATGCACTGGAGCGTTGGTTTGCTGTCACCGTTTGGCACACATTGCTTGTTGATGTCACAATTCGAGTTTCCGTCTGAAAAGAGATTGCATGTCATGCCAGCACTTGCACCGAGACAACAACCGCCATCTGTGGTCATATTAGAGTCGAATGGGTTGGGATTGACGATACAAAGCGAATCTAGAGTACAGTGTTGAGGATGGCAAATGTTGTTCAAATAGCCTGTTGGGTCATCAACTAAAAGTGACTGGTTCTGTTTGAGGAGTCTGTTGGCATACTGGTACTGCAAGCATTGACTGGATTGTGAGCAGCGAGCCCCTAGTGTGAGTGAGTGCACCAGCTGTGGAGGACAATAAACAAGCATTGTCGATGCAAATGTAGAGACCTGAAGTGGAAGGAAATGCTTTAGAGTAAACAGTGCAGTCGAGATCGGTGCTGCAACTTCCAATTTTAGGTGGAGCAAGTGCCCACACAAACATTTGTAGGAAAGCCGCGCATCACCGGCCGATCATGGGGCAACCCAGCGGAAAAGCAAATCCCGATCGACAGCGTTCCCAACCAAGAACGAGTGTTCCCCTACATGCACAAACCCGTGGTTTTGGTAGAACCGCTGTGCACGAAAGTTGTCTTCCCATACACCCAGCCAGATGGTCTTGGCACCCTTGTCCAACAATCGTTTCATGGTTTCTTGAAACAGTGCTTGAGCTAGTCCCTTGCCATGGAATGGCTTGTCAAGATAAAATCGTTGGATCTGGCAGATGGGTTTTGGTCCGTCGATGCCGTCCTCTTGCGAATCCAAGAGTGCCATCGAGTAACCAGCCAGTTGGCTGTCATGAAACTGCAACAGAGTGATCCTGTTCTCCTGTTTGAGCTCTCTGAGTTGGATTTCTGGTGTGTAAGTTGCATTGAGGTAGTTCGTGAGATCCTCTGGGACATAGGTGTGTCCAAAAGTGTCTACAAATGTCTTGGACATCAATTCAGACAGAATGATGGCATCCTCCTCAATCGCTTCTCTGATCATAATATGCAAGTTTTCTTTCAACCACGCAATACTGCTGCAACACCCTCAACTGAAAATATGGAACCCAAATGATTGCAACATACCTTGCGTCGCACTCGCTGAATCTGGAGACTTTTGGACAATATGGTACACCAGTACTCTTTATCCCTCTACCTGCACTGTTGACTCATCTCTTGACCTCTGTCTGTCACTCCAGTCAACCACCACAGATGAGACTGTTGGATGACAAGACCAGAGTCTGTGGATTTGCAATGTGCTCAGACTGCTGTCAGCTCTGTGTCTTTGGATAGATTCTGATGTGTACAGGCAGACTGCTGGTTCTCTGGGTGGTGGTTCACTTTCTCTTGCTGCAATCATCTCTGGAGCCGTGTCAAGAAGTGACTGTCACAAGAATAGAAACAGAGAGCAGACAGTGGCCTGGATCACCTGTGTGGGAATGATTGGGACGAATGCGCAGCTTGTGCAGTCTGCCTGTCTCTTGTTGGCTTGGATACAGAGTCTGTATATCACGCGATTGAGCTGTACTCTGTTTGGCACTTGTTTCTAAGAGTGTCTCTGGTCTAGTTTCATGATCCAGATGGTCTTGGTGTGGAAGTTGATGGAGATATGTGGAACATGCTCTGACAGCATCTTAGAGCACATTGGATGATAGATCCATCTTACTGTTGGAAAATCTTTGATCAGAGTATCAACGCGACACAAAATGTGCAGATCCACCAAACATCAGCAGAAACAGTGGAAACTCGGCAGAAATACGTGTGATGGACGCTGGATGTCACATCATGGCAAGTCTTTCATCAGAGACCACTGACGCGTCCCGATCCTCCAGAAAACACAAGAAATCACTACAGACACATGAAATGGATCTGAGACCTCCCAGATTGAGACCAGAGCATCGAGAGACCTCCAGTCGATCGAGAAAGAATAAAAGACATCAAAGAGACGTGTTTATCTTCAAAAACTAAGCCCCACCTGCCTGCACTCCCCTGTGCGGTCGGATGCGGCTTTTTTGCGTTTGGCACTCTCTTCTGGACACAATAGCGTGCCATTTACATAAATTCATCTTTATGCTAATTTGGAGACATTTGAGTGCTTTCATGTCACTAATGCTGCATGCATCAACGATTACCATCATCTGGCTGGCCATCGACAGATTGTGACAGCAATGTGGCAAGGATCCAGTGAAGATGTGATGGCGTTTGAAAAGTCAATTGAATCTGCCAAAACTGCCACCTGGGAATGCATGCTGTCTTGTTGTGAGAGTGCCTTGCGGTACTTGCCAGCAATCGTGGATTTCTACAACAATGCAAGATTCAAGAGGCTTGCTTTCGACACGCCAACCAAAGAGAAGCAGATCCACCAGAGCATCGCCAAAGACCGCAGGTTGATCCAAAGCCAAAGCTGGGGCACGAAGAGCATTGTGCCTTCTTCAGTGGTGGCAACAGTGGATTAGGGTATGGTGAGCCCAAATCTACTTTGTCGACAAATGTCCGAGGTCAAATCCATCACAGGAGTGCCGGAGGACAGACTTCTTCTATGATCGTCTCCGTTGTGTCAATCCACACTGCCACAGACATGTGTGGGACAGGAACATCAATATTCTGCGTCTGTTCATGGATTACGTGGCAGGCAGAGGCAGACATGCCAGACAAGAAGCCAGTTGCCAGAGCTCGTGCTGCAGACGACAATCAACAGCCACCAGATTTCGGACCAGTTGACACGTCCTTGGCTGAAGATCCATCTTCTGCCAAGCCATCAAGTCTGCAGGCAAATCAAGTCAACTTGGCAACAGGCTTCCAAAGCAACGCCATCCAAAGGCAAGAGATCTGGTGTGTCTCGAAAGACAAAGAACGTATCCATCATGACTGTAGACACCTGTCCATCATCAAAGGGAATCTGATTCCAGCAATTCGCTTGCAGATGATGCACAATACACGGCAGGGCAGCTTGTCACAGTTCCTCGATGCTCCAGCCAACGCTCCAGCAGCGAGCCATGCAGCAGAGAACGAAGCTATCCGCCAGCAGCAATCAGTCAAGGTTCCATCCAAGAGAAAGCGTTCCGATGATGCTGCAACCGTGACTGAGACTTGGACAAGCCTGTTCAGTCTGCAGCCAATACTCTGTTCCAGCGAATGGATGACTCTCTTGCTTCAAAACCGTTGCATACTAGCGAGTCTGATGTTCCAATGCAGGTAGATGAAGCAGGTCAGCCGCAGAGTGTCTGGACAAGCCTCGGTGGATGACAGTAGCGACAGCTCAATCTGTCAGCAACACAGAGCCGGTGAAAAGCCAGCTCCGATTTGCGAATGCATGGTGGGTAAGTCAGCCAAGGCAAGTCGTTTGACAAGATCAAACAGCTGGAGAATCAAGAAACTGCTTTCTGAGCGGTTGGCGGAGTGATTTTTCAGCGCTTGCCAATCACGTGCTCATCGGAGGATTCAGGAAAGTTGCAGCGAAACAAAGTCGTTGCACTTGACTCAAAAACCGCAATACTGGATGAGCAAAAGATTGGTAAGACTACTTTCGACGAAACGAGACATTCCTAGCTTGCAAGGCTTGAATCAATGTAGTCGCTACGACGTAGACTTTCTTGAAACCTGTGACTGGGTCAATGGATTGATGAAACGACTGGAAACAGATGAACTGAAGCCTGGCAAGGCATTCGTAGCACCTACAGATCAATTTATTGTCCTAGAGACGAAATCAACAGAAACTTATGATTTCACAAAAACAGTCAGAAACAACCATTTGCAAGTGTATGTGGATGTGCAGAAGCTGCCATTGACAAAAGAAGAAAAACACAAGTTCCTGCACTTGGCACAGCAGCATTACAATCCATACGAGCAAACTGTCAAGTTCAACATGACACAATCTCTCACAAATGCAGTCAATGACAATGTAGATGTGCTGAGATCCAAAAAGGAGGCTGACATCAGAATTGAACAGATGCTGGAGTCTTGCAAAGTACGATTTCTGACTGTAGAAGGATCAGTTTACGGATATCAAGCTGAATTTGACGCATGTCAAGAGAAAGCGAACCCAACCACAGTTTCCATCCAAGTGGCTATCGCAGGCGAATTAAATACTGCAAACTTCGCGCTCTTTCCATGTCTTGGACCCTTGTCGCTCGTGAAGATCCCAGGCTTCTGGGAGACCGCATTCGCCTGCCACACACTATTCTTGAACAACTGAATGCAATGAATGCTCAGCATCCATATGTCTTTAGAATTCAGGATCTGGCTTGTTCTGTCTTGGAGTTTTCAGCGCCAGAGAACGAAATCCATCTTAGTCCACAACTGTACAGTGTCTTGAATGCTGAAACAGCAACCATTGCTCTGGCAAACCTGGAAAAAGGCACAAAAGCAACACTCGTGCCTCTGTCATCAGATTATCTGCAAGTCAAGGACATGCGTTCACTTTTGGAAGCACATTTGAGAAGAGAATACACCACACTCTCTATTGGACAGCGATTGGAACCCATCAACAACAAAACAAGGATTCCATTCATTGTCAAGCACCTGGAGCCTCAGAACCATGTGTTGTGCATTCAAACAGATATTGAGATTGATATTTTGCCAATGGACAACCTAGAAATCCAAGAAAAGCCCAGATGGATCAATCACGAACTTTTGATCAAATCCAGTGGCAATCAAGTGTTTGAAATTCCACACATTGACACTGAATGGTATCGGATAGACTGTTCATCAACTGATTGTGAAGTTTTTGTGGGTTTGGATCCAACACCAACACACCACTTGTTTGCCAGCGTTGAGTATGGCAACAACAGACTTGCTATTCCAAAATCTGATTTGCAAGGACCGACATTCTCTGTTGCTGTTCATGCTCGATCAGATTTCACACTCCATCTTACTACAGTCGCTCCACCAGTGTTGGTTGAACAGAAAGTAGAGGGAGTAGAGTGTTCGAACTGCTATTCTATTGTACCACAACAATCACTCACAATGCATCAACTCCACTGTAGCAGAAACCAAAAAGGCTGTCCCATCTGCAAAAGAGCATTCAAGATTCAAGACTTTGCAGATCACACACACTGCGACAAGTGTGACTACAATGGATCTCTCAAGGCAGTACAGAAACACTTGATCTGGAAGCATCAGAAACACACTTGTGACTGCGGATTGGAAATTGACTTGGATCAAGTGCGAGAACATACTCTTGTGTGTCCAGAAGTGAATATCATTTGCAGATACTGTCACTTGTACCAAAAGAGAGGCAAACTCTCTTCAAATGCACAAGATTTGTATCTTGGCTTGGGATTGACAGAACACGAGAGCGAATGTGGTTCACGAACGATCGTTTGTCAGAAATGCTCCAAGAACATTACAATCAAGCAAGTACAGCAACATATGGAGTATCACGAGTTTCAAAAGCAGCAACAACAGATCTTCAAACTCTGTTCGAACCAGGTGTGCTGTAATCCACGATCAGAGAATACTATGCTGCTGTGTCAGGTATGCTATCTTATAACAGACCTGCTATGCTCCCTTTTGGAGTCCCAGACATGATCCACAGCACCAGCAACTGATTCAAAAGATTGCTCTGCAGTATCACACTCAATTCACAAAGGGATGTGGCAACAGATGTCAGAACGAGTACTGCTTCTCTTCTGGATCAGAAATGTTCAATGGCAAGCCACTGGAACCAAATCAATCTGCGATCAAAGTCATGGACTTGCTCAAATCTGGACTACCCATGCATCCACAGCCAAAATACTACTTTTGTGTCAAAGAAGATGTCACTCTGATGAAGCAAGAGGCACTTCTTTTGGCAGATTGTGGTTTCAAGCTTGAATGGGCTGTCAAAGCACTTTTGGAGACCAAGGACAGTCAAAAGGCACTGGAATGGCTTAAATCCAATGCCCCTACACTCAAATGAACCATCTTAAAACATAACTCTTTTCTCTGAATGCAACGACCCGTGGAAGACATTGACAACAATCCTTTTCTCCTCACTCCAAAGAAGCACAAATCAGATCGATACATCTCACCACTGTCAGAACGGTTACTGGAGAGACCACTGGAATCAGGATTCCCATCCCCACTGTTGACTCCCCTCTCACAAAAGACAAAGCGACTGTTTACAGACTACACTCCTCAGAAGAGCTTGCAGCATTCATACACTGACCTAGAAAGAACCAGGATCATCAATACACCCACAAAAGCTGGCAAGTTTCCACTCGCATTCCAGGATTCACTCCCAAAAGTAGAGAAAAGACCACAAAAGAGGAAGATTCCAAAGCAGCCGTCGATGGTCTTGGATGCACCTGGTGCACGAGACGATTACTACATTGATCCACTAGATTGGTCTTCAAATGGCTCTCTGCTGGTTGGATTGGGAAACAAGGCTTACATTTGGAGACAAGATGCACCTGTCAAAGATCTTTATACGATTGACGAGCCAGATTACATTTCAGTCACTCGCACTTTGGATGATCAGTATGCGATTGCCACCAATGCTGGGCACTTGTCCATCTTTCGATCAGAGAATCTGTTCGAGTACAGAAAACTAGATGGCATTTGCAGCATGAGTTGGATTGGGCAAAATGAACTAGCGATTGGCAACAAGCTTGGACATGTCCTTAGATTGGACTACAGAGCACCTGGAACGATATTGTTTCCTGAATGTCACTTGGATAAGATTGTAGGTATGAAAATGTGTCCAGATGGCATCCACCTAGCCACTGGAGGCAACGGACACATTGTCAAAGTCTGGGATCTCAGAAAGAACACACTCCCAGTGCATCAGTTCTTGTCGCACGGATCAGCAGTCAGAGCCATGGATTTCTGTCCCTGGCAGCCATCTGTCTTGTTAACAGGTGGTGGCAGAGAAGACGGACAGCTGTGTTTCCATGACATTCTGACTGGAAAGCTTCTCAAAACAATCGAAACTGTTGATCAAGGTACCATCATTGACAAGAGTCTGTCAAGTCAAGTTTTCAGTGCATTACAAGGAAGTCTTGACCTGCCATGCACGACCAAAGGATCAATTGACACTCTGGGATGTCTCTAAATTGGAAAAAGCACGACAGATCGTTGCATTGGAAGGACATCAATCCAGACCCATGTTTGTAGCACTCTCACCAGATGGACAGACAGCAACAACGATGGGAGGTGATGAAGTGCTCAAGTTCTGGAAGATGTTTGAAGTTGGACAAAAGTATCAGACCTTGTACCCCACCATTCGCTAGAGTCACTCACCAGACTAGATTTAATGAGAGCAGATGCGATTTATGTCCTTCAAAAGACTTCATTCAGTGGATCCTTTTCCAGCTGGTGAAGCTCAATCTTGTGCTTCTTGTCTTGCTCCTTTTGCACACGGCTCTGATACTTTTGTTGCATCTTTTCTTTGGCAAGACGACGAATGTCATTTGGAGACACAAACGATTCGTTCCTGTATAAAGTAGACCCTCCAAACGAGCCATCAAAGATACGCATGACGTCCAATACCACTCGTGGTCCAATCTCCACCAACGAAGTCTCTTTGTTGACTGGACTCTTTTCGAGAATTTGGTAGTTTCTGATCCAGATCTTGCCATCCAAGACACTAAATGACATCACATGGTCCAAGAATGGCTTGAGCTTTCTGGAAGACTTTGGAACTGCAAACGTCTACTCTGAAATCAAGTACCTGAGTAAAGAGTTCCTTCAACAGCTGTAAATATGGCTCTGATTCAAAGCCAGCATCAAAAGAGAGAATAGGACGAGATCCCTTGAGACAGTTGCCAACCATCTTCAACTCATCCATCGTATGAACGTTTTTGACGTGAAACTTGGCACTTGGTCCAGAAGGTGTCTTGCTCACCCACAAGTACATATCCGTATGCTTTCTGACTTCAAAGTAGAGACAATTGTTGCAATTGTTGAGTTCACACAACTCGTTCAAATCCTCAAGGTGATTTTTTGAATCCAGTTTGCCCTCCTTCTTGGAATGTGGCATCAATGCATTCCAATCATTCATCAAATGTCTGTAACGATGCGTAATGCCTCTGGAAGCAACCATCAAGACTCGTTGCTTGTTTCTGATTTCGACTGGTTTTGAGGACTTGAGGAGACTCTTCTTGCCTCCTGTTTCAACATCTGATTCGTCGTCAATTTCAGGGGCTGCATCAACAGAAACAAATTGCTTGACTTTTGGCATTTCGATTTGTGGGCAAAAAAAATTTACTCGCTTATTACAGTTTTCAAAATAAATGACAGCCTTCCTTGTAAGAAGTGGGTACACAAACTTCAAATGCAACACAATATACCCACTATAAGGGCAACAGAGCCCCAGCCCTTTCGGGTAGAACCCTGCATTGTCTGTGTGCATGGTCAGTCACTGGTGTGCCACGCTGGAAGCAGATCTGTCGCTCTAGTCCGCGGCATCGATCTAGCAGCAACTGGAGCATGTTTCGCGCAGCATTCGTGTCGCGGTTCACTGTCATGCCATTCACTGTTGGTGCAGTGCAGCACAGAGTGTACCTTGACTTTGCGCTCTCTTGGTTCTGCCAACAACAGCGATTGCCGTTTCCACGGACACCTGGCCTGGGACAACAGCACGTTCACCCCTCAGGCCCAGGCATAAGTTGGACAGTGGTTGGTGAAGAAAGTAGAGTGGTGCCATTCTCTCGAAAGGGAAGGCGGTCATTATTTTTGCAACTCGCTTAGTCTTGAAGTCGCGGGTCTGATTCCAAGAGACGGGCAATGTCTAAACACAGGTCACTCTGACACTGTTGGACCATTCTTCTGGTGGGTGTCACTCTCGGATCCTTCAACAACTCACGCACAAGCCACATATCTCTGTGCAAACACGCCACTGCAAGACACAGATCATCAAGGTCACTTGGATCCACTCTTGGGTCTTTCAACAAGAGCTTGGCCATCTCCAAGTCTCCATTGTCTGTACAATCCACAATACACTGATTCTGATCCACAGATGGATCCACTCTCTTGTCTTGCAATAACAGCTTTGCTATTTCATGGTGTCCACTGTAACAAGCAATTCTGATACACGCATTGTCTAATCCAGATGGATCTACTCTCTCTACAAGTCTTTTGACTGTTTCATACTGTCCTTGATTCACAGCTTGGACCAAATGCTCAATATTTGGTATGAATCCACAATCGATCAAGCATTGTTGCATATCTATCAAGCCCCTGGCTGTGCTATAGTCAAACGCGTCTAATCCATCAATAGTGACAGATGTATCTACAGAATGCCACCTAGCAAACTCTCTCAACAACAGATGTTGGTTTCCTCTGACAAAGAGTCTGAATTGCGAGTCAATGTCACGACAGAACTTGCCTCTGTACGGCATTGACAGCTTTCGAAGGCTTTTACAAGTTGAATAGAGATACAGATACTCTTTGATGGTCAAAAAGTCTGCTATCTTGTCTAGAATCTCACCTGGAAGTATGTCCATCGGAGTTTATCAAAGATCAGAAACCACGGAGACTCGACTTTCTCACTTGCTCGCTTGCTTTTCTGGCAGCTTGTCCTTTAGCTTTTGCTTTCAACATCGATTCCTCGTGTCTTGACATCTTGCGAGTTTCTGGTCGCTTAAACTCGACAAGTGTGAGTGTTTGGACATGTCCGTCTGTCAATCCAGCTGCCTTGACAGATGCACGCGGTTTGATGAACAGTGCCCTGTACAACTCTCTGATTTTTAACGTTTCTTCTTCCTTTAAGGGAGATCGCTTGATCCATACTTGTTCTGGTAGATCATACAAGAACTTCCAGCAAGGCGGTACAAATTCCTTTCGTGGCTTGAGATCGTCCTTGACAATGGATTGCAAAGTCAATCGGTTGTCTGACACCTTTTGGAACCAATTGGCAATCTTTTCTTCCTTCCAAGCCATTGGAGTGGTTGTCTTGACTTGCGCTTGGTTCATCTGAATGGGATTCAAAGAGCAAGCGTATCTAAACGTGTTGAGAGAGTGACTGACATCAGCAATGGTTGGTGACACAGTCGCCACCATCACTGCTTTGGCTGGTTTCTTGCCAGGAGCCAAGACTTGCTTCAGAACCATTGTCAATTTGGATGCACGGTAAGGAATGCGCTGTTCTCCATCAGATCTAGCTCTGATACAGTCCTTGAGTGCCATGAGTGATCCATTGATGGCAATCGACTCTTTCAAGCGTTCTGGATCGTGATTCTGACTGTCACTGTGTCGTTCTGATCCAGCAAGATCCACAAGCATCAGTTCACTCTTTCTGTCACCATCTGTCATGTGGATCTTGCAGACAAAGTGACTTCTAGAAGAGGTTGCGTTCTTTGTGGTACTAGCAGTTCTGCGAGACTCGAATCCATGTTTGATGGCTTCCTGTGCTTCAAGTTCATTAAAGACTTCCACTTGAGACACATTCACCAGCACTGGTGTTTCCTTGTCCATGAGAATCTTGATTGGCTGTCCAGTGATCAGATCCACAATCTGCTCTCCCAATATCTCCAAGAGCGAGATCTTGACATCAACACAGGCATAAGGAATCTCATGAGCAATCTTGCTAGCAATAGCACTCATCGTGTAAGTTTTACCACTGCCGGTTTGTCCATACGCAAAGCAAGCAGCGACCCCCTGGTTCTCGAGTGTCCAATCGACAAGCGAATCAAACGCTTGCAAGAACTGTTCCTGAGAAGTTTCTGGCCCATGGTTGCCAGTAAACGAAAACGAGTGACAGTCCAGACAAGTGTCCGTTAGGACTTGGAAGCTTGGAATGTAGATACAAGAGTGTGATCCATTGCAGTAGACTGTCTGAAAGTACCCTTTTGCCTGTTCCTTCTGAGATAAAGGTCTGACTCTGAAATGCACTGGAACTGGATGTTCCTGGTTCATATCCAGAGTAAAAGTGGATTGGTTGTTTGCAATCGTTTGCAAGAATCTGTCCCTGAGTTCTAGTGTTCTCTCGAGTGATAGTTTTTCTTTTGACTGCGGTCTTGCGGTATTCATGACAAAGTTTTGCATCTGTCATCTATGAGATCTGCCATCTATGAGATCTGTTAGTGTAGATCTTGGATTGTCCAACCGTGACTTTTCTACATGGACGACGACTTTGTGACCCCCAAAAAGATCAAATTGGATGAAGAAAACAATGAAAATGCAGTCGAATGTACCATCTGCTACGAACCATGCACTTCATCGGGTCCACACCAACTGTGTGCGTTGAAATGTGGACATTTGATGGGATACTCTTGCATTGAAAAGTGGTATCTCAAAGAAAAGAAGAATGCCAAGTGTCCGCTGTGTCAGCAACCAGTGCAAATGCGACAAGTCGTGCGATTGTTTGCAGCTAACACTGTTGTTCTGGTACACTGACAAATAGTAGGATGCAAGAGAGAGAGATGAAGCCTATCTGAAGATGGAACAAGCACAGCAGCAACGCGATCAGATGCTCAAATCCAACCAAGAACTCCAAAAAGAGAACAGCAGACTCTTGCTTCAGATGCAGATACTCAAAGACCAACTACAAGAATTGAAAGAGGAAAAAGTCAAACTCAAGCAGCAACTGGCAAGAACAGCGTTCAAGGAAGAAAAAGTCAAGAATTTTGGAGAATACAAGCACTACTCTGTATCTGTTGTGATTGTAGAAGACGATGATCAAAGCCATGACTTTTAATCGATCTAATATGGTCTGTGGCACTTCAAATGACCAACAACACGGATTCACACGTATTTCGATAGAGACAAAGCATACCAGTTTCTATCCAGTCCACACACATGAAATCAGAGATATTCACTCATCCAATGACCTCTTGGTCTCTACCAGTCTAGACAAGACACTTGTCTTGACTGATGCACGTTCGGACACCAAGACACACACGTATCTTTTGAATGGATTTGGATGGTCCTGTCAATTTGATCCCTTGCAACCCCATTTAATCTATTGTGGCACTCATGCAAACCAATTGGTGCAGTTTGACATCAGAATCACAGACAAACCCTCTAAAATCGTTGATATTCCGTTCAGAAAAGGAAAAGGCATCCATGCACTCTTGCATTGTGACCAAGACTTGCTCGTGGGTACCTTTGATGGCATATACGACACACAAGCCAATCTGATCCAAGAAGGGGATGGTGTCTTGACATGCATCGACTATGACGATGGCTATCTGTTGAGTTGCTGGAAAGAGGGACAAGGTACAGCCATTGTACAACAACTCGACACCAAACAGATCACAAAATCCATCTCTTATCCAATTGAACCAGGACCATTGATGGCACGCTCCAGAATACAAGATTCCATCCTGTATCTAGCCAGATATGGTATTCATTCACATCTGGAGACAAAAGCACATGGATTTTTCAAAGGCATGCATCGAGACAAGCCATTGGTAGCAGGTGTCTATGATGATCTCGTCAGACTCTGGCACACATGAACACTCATCCACATCTGACGTGGAAACTCTTTTCAGATGATCCAAAAAATCACAAGTCTCTCGTGTCATTCAAACAGCACAAATTGTATAAAAATTGGACAGAAATCAAGTAGAATCATGGTCAGTGGCGGAGATGACTGCAAAGTCAACCTGTGGGCCTTGGGAAAACCAAATTGCTTGTTGTCACTCTCTGGACACAATGCACCCATTGACTCTGTGTGTTTAGATTGGCCAGAGGAGCTTGTAGTAGCTGGATCTAGCACTGGAAGCATCAAATTGTGGGATTTGGAACAAGCAAAAGGCATCTGTTGTCATTCTAGTCATTAGAACGCTCTTGGGACATTCCAAGTCAGTGAGTGCACTAGAGTTTCATCCGTTTGGAGAGTTTTTTGCTTCTGGATCCAACGATGAGGTCAAGTTGTGGGATGTCAGACGCAAGGGCTGTATTCAGACCTATCATGGACACCATCAACCCATTACACACTTGAAGATCACACCTGATGGCAGATGGGTCTGTTCTGGAAGCAAAGATGGTGTCAAGTTGTGGGATATGACACTTGGCAAGCTCGTACACTCTTTTGAGATCCAGAACGTCAAATCCATTGCATTTAACCCCTCAGAGTTTGTTGTCAGTCTTTCTGGAGAGGAAACGAGTGTTTTTGATCTTTCGACTTTTGAACTGATTTCCAAGACCAAAGAGTCTGGACAGTTGGTGTTTAACAATGATGGATCTCGACTCGTGGTTTGTGGAGACAGAAAAGCACACGTATTTGAATTGACAAGAGTATTTCCAGTGGGAACCCATGGAATCCAAGAATACCATCGATCATCAGTTTGGAGACATCAAAGACTTGGTATTTTTGCAAGAATCTGACAAGATGGTCGTTGGATCAGTGAACGGACACATTGTGAACGTGTATGGTGTCAAATGGCAGACTGTTCTACCACCCATTGTTCAAGAAGAGATGCCAGTCCAGGAAATGGAACCCAAACCACCTTTGCCACAAAAGAAGGCATTTGAGTACATTCCATCCTTTGATGGACAAACAGTCTTGAATCTGGATCTTGCCAAGTTTCTACAATCTGTATCTGTGTTAATATTAGGGATCCAAGTCTGTCTCACTCAAACAGAACTTGAAACCAGACTCTGAACCAGAGCTGATTGACAGTTTGTGTTTCAGACATGATTCCATCTCTAACATTCTGACACGGAAACTCACCCATCTGCAAGAGATTAGAGATCAATGGGATGAGTCTAATATCAAGAATGCCATTGTACAACTCTCTCAATCACGAGATCCAAGTGTCTGTGTGGATATCTGCAGGATCATCAAACTCAAACCAAGACTCTTGACACTAGAATCAGCTGGACTCTTGATGCCCATGCTGTCTGAATTGCTCTTTGACATCTACCAAGAGTACTTTAATTGACTGTAGACACATGACGATTGCGTGTGAGATGGTTCGAGTGATTTTGAAATCGTTTTGGCCAGTGATTGAATCCACCCTGCAATTGACACCAGATAACGACATTCTCGAGTCACGCATTCAGAAATGTACTCTACTGAAGCAGGAATTGGATCAATTTGGACAGATTTTATCAGAGATTCACACAAACGGAAAGCTTGGTAAGCTGATTCAAGAGACGATGCAAGATCTTGCTCAGACTGCATAACGCTGTGTCCACTCCTTTGCCAACCGATCGTGTTCCTGCCTATCATTAATATACTTTTGAGCAATGTCAGCCACCAATGGATCGGCTGGAGTCAATTGCAGTACCTGGATTTGCATCTGTCAAGAGCGAACACACTGACAGCAACACTTTGGAAATGGTGAGTGCTGGCGACCAGTTGTCCTTCAACACATCCAAGCAAATTTGTCCCTTGTTGTTGATGTTGCAGTGGTATATCTTTGTCTTGAACTGGATCTATCGTCAACCGAGTCACTTGCGGTGGCTTGAATGGATAATCAGCAGGGAATCGAATGTCCAAAAAGAACACTCCTCCTTCGTATGGTGATTCCTTTGGACCAACCAATGTCGCAATCCAATCGAACAAGTTGTCTCCCTTTGGACCAGCAGAGACATTGGGTGGAGGATCAAGAGAGATTTCTGCTAGTTCCTTTTGGATGCGCTTTGCTGTTGAGTTTGTCTTGTCCATCAGGCAGGAAAGAATGCACTTGAAAAGTCTGGACCTAGGGGACTGTGCGTTGTGGCAGCGTGTTATAGCCATTCAACACAAGATGGTCATCCTGGGTCAATGCAAGGCTGTGGTGTCAGATTTTTGCTGGGTGTCAGATTTGGCGCCACAGTTCTTTCCTACTTTCAACAATGGAAGCAATTGAAGCTGAAATCAAGAAACTGAGCAGTCAAATTGAAGACATTGAAGTCCTGCTGCACAAGTTGCATGAGGATTGGACTGTACAAGAAAGAAATTGCTATGGAGACCACATGGAGCTCAGAGTGAAAGAAGGACATCTCAGAGTGAAAGAAGCACAGCTCAGAAAGGAAAAGGAACAGCTCAGAAGTCTGTTGATTCTGGAAAAAGGAAGTCAGCCAAGTCAACAGCGTACTCATTTTAACTGATAGATGTTTCTATGGAAGTGGATGTTTCAGCGTTTGATCCTTCTTCATACAAGCCGAGAGAAACCAAGATCTTTCCCTTTTTCAATCCTGTTGTTGAGGAATATCTGAATTTTTTTGGCGACAAAGCGCTTTTGGCCAGAGACAATGCCATCAAGCAAGTCAACGCAATCGCCGAAGACAGATTTCCGCAGAAATATCAACCTATCATATGCACTACCAGCAGAGGCATGGGGAAGACAGCGTTTATGGAAGCCATTGGAAAACAGTACGTCAAGCCAGAGTTGAAATGTGAGTTGATTGGTGAAGCCCTTGCCTATGGACGTGTTCTCTCTTTTGACTTTGCAGGTGTATCTGTCTCGGAAGCCATTCCTTCACAAGAGGAAATTCAAGCGTTCTTTACTCGCTTGATGATCTACTTTCTATGTAGTCTCTTTCATGGCACTCTAGTGGATGGAATCCATTTTCAGAGAATCTCAGTTTTCTCTCAAGTCAGGAATGCCCATGGAAAGCCTGGCAGGTTTGGCAGATGGCTCGACAACTGTTTGCAACTGTCAGCAGATGATATGATGGACGAGTACATTCGCCTGACAAATATTGCATTTGGGGTCAAATCTAATGCGCCACCAGTGTTTTTGCTTGATGAGGTTCAAGGATTATGCCTATCCACAGCTATCCAATCCAAGTTTGACAATAATCAGGTTGTCAATCACACGTATCTCTCTTACTTGCTGACCCAGTTGGCAGGAAAACACAAGCCAGTTTGCATATGCACAGGAACAAACAGTGGAAACATCATGGATGTCACAGAAAAGTCCAAAATTATCCCGCAATTGGTCTATCTTTCAGCGTTACACGAGAGAGATGACTATGAACTATTCTGGAAACAAAGAACAACTTATATGAACGCCACAAAAAACGAAAAGGCTGAAAGTACAGCAAAAGATGAAACGGTCATCGACTCTCTTGTCTATGCCTCTTATCAGGTTCCAAGGCTGCTCGTGCTTGCCCACGCAGTGTGGTTTAGACACAAAACTGATTCAAACACAAGGGACTCTATTTCCATTTTACAATCATTTGAAGATGCCGCTATCAAGTATTACACAGAAATGGCAGACTTGCTTCACAAATCCGTATACAGCAAAGATGAGATTTGCCACATTTTGATGTGCTGTGGAGTTCATTGGAGTGTAGATGACACTAATTCTTGTGTGCCTGGCACGGAGATCTTATGGTCTTCCTTGATCCAACAATCCATTGTCTTCCCATACCTGGATCACTGTTACGTCATTCCATTTCATTTACTGTGGTCAGCCCGTAGTCCAGTGTCATTCAAGGGTACATACACAAAATCCAAATCTGAAATCGTCGGAAAATGCAGAGAATTAGTTCCTGGTCTTGAGATCACTGACTTATTTTTGTCGTATGACGCCCTCCGAATGCTTGATCTGTACAAGCTTGGTATTCAGTATGAAAAGCTTTTTGCATCCAGCTTGGCAGTCAAATACTACTTGAGTCGCTTGTACTCAACGACTGACGCATTTCTGCCATTTTTGCAGGTCTACAATATTGCAAGGGAAGATAGAGATAGCAGAACAAAGCTCTTCAATTACGTGGTCAACTTTTCAGAGGGGATCCATCTTCCCGCTCAGGAGTGTTTTGTGAATTCGCCCGACGTGCCTCTCGCAGTCATTCACAACCAGAAATCTCACAATGCACATCATGACATCTTGCTGCCAGCTAAGACCAGCTCAGAGACCAATCAGCTATTCTTGCTTCCAGTATCATGCAAAGCCTCGTTTGATCTGTCTCCCAAAGAGACCATTAGGATCCAGTTGAAGACTTCAAAGCAAGATGGTGCTCCTCCAGTGCGTTTATTGCTTTGGATGTACTTGGGCAACAACAGGAACGAAGGAAAGTATGCAGGCGATGTTGTTTTCTTGGATGGCAGTGGCTGTTGCAATGGCTTGGCCTTGGACATGTTCATCTTGCTGAAGAAGTTGAACTCCCAGAACAACAAGTCTCGAAATGACAACAGTGAAGCAGCGGAAATCCACTAAGTTCAATATCAAGGATTCTCTCTGTGGCGCACTCTCAATTGGCCACTAGTACACTTCTAATGCTTCAGACAATTGGAATAGTGGCAACCTGTCATGACCATTAAATCCAAAGATTTTCCAAGCGTTGTTGGTTTTGACCTTGACAACTTTCCTCGCAACAGTATCAGGCTCAACATCTGGTACATGGCCATCAATATCATTCACATTGGTGAGACCAACCATCGTTTGGATGCGCTTTGCTGTTGAGTTTGTCTTGTCCATCAGGCAGGAAAGAATGCACGAAGAGATCTGGACCAATGGACTCAGGATTGTGCTTCCAACCACACTCTATGATATCCCTTGTCATGTATATAAGCACTCCCACCACTAGCAACCACTGGATCATTGGAAAGTTTTCTTTTTGATGTTCAAGCGAACGTTTTCAGTGGTAAATTGGATGACAACAGCTCAAGGGACCACTGCCAGACAGCAAGTTCTTGGATTCATTCCGCAAGATTGAAATCAGAGCACCGCAGAAGCAGGAAATTCAACCACACATTCTTCATTGTCACTGTTCAAGGAACAACACAATGCTCACACTCACTGACCATGTTGGAAAGACATTGGGATGGTCGAGTGCTGGCAGTTGTGGTCTCAAAGGTGCCAAGAGAGGCACTTCCGATGCTGGATACCAAGCAGCCATTCAACTCGCTCAAAAGTTCTCACCGCCATTTGTACATCTCAAGTTTCATGGATTTGGCAAAGGCAGAGAGCAAGTCTTTCGTGCGTTGAAGCAAAAGGGATGGAACTTTGTCAGATTCACAGATCTCACTGCCATTCGCTTTGGAGGCAACAGACCACCCAAGAGACGAAGAATCTAGGCATAAATCATCTGATTATTGTTCCAGTCCGTAGATGAGGCGGAATCCAGTGACTGAGACAATGGATAAGACAGTAGTGGCAACACTGATGGCATTGGCAGCATCAAAGCTCGCTCCAGCCAAGAGTGGAAAGAGAATGAGTCCAAGAGATCCAGCAGTCGTGAGCCAGCCTATCACAGATCCCTGTGGCTTACTTCCCATCATCTGAGAGTATGTTGAGATGGTCAGTGTCTGGGTGATGGGAGAGCCAACTGACCAGACCAAGAGCACTGCAATCGTAAACAAGGTCATGTCTGGTTTGAAGACAAATGGCAGAAAGAGTGCAGTGCCTACTCCAATGCATGTGATGCCAAACAAGAGCGTGCAATAGGGTGTCTACTGTTTGGCAATCCTTATAACGCTTTTCACTAGAAATGTCCGCCTTCCTTTTCGGGGGGGGGGTAATGTATCACCAACTTATGACCAATTTTGATGTGGCGTAGCAGTGATCACGTCGCCGAGTAATTTTATTGGTTGGCCTCAACTCCGCACAAGGCAGAGGTACCGGCATGGTCTCGCAAGCTGCAGTGACAAAGCCACTCGTCCCATTTCGACGGTGCAATCCAGTTCTTGTTGCTGCTGAGATCCTTGACAAAGATGTGCTTGCATGGTAGTCCCTGCGTCCTGAAGAACTTGCAACGACGTGCAGTCTGGCAGTGGTTGGAGCCACTCAATGCCATCTCATGGACAACCTACCATGGTGTTGAGCATCTCAATAGCCAGCTGCGACCACCGTAAACGGACAGCCGCAATCTGATGCCACCACTCCAGATGTGGGTCCTGCTCATGCACATGTTTGAGACCGCACGTCGTCAATTTGGCGATCGCAATGTGAGATACACATTGAGAATGGGATTCGGTGTGGCAGGTGCCAACCGATACAATCTATGCATGCGAGGTCGATTGAACCAAGATCCTAATCCAGATGCATTCCTTGGACGGATCGAGCGATGCTTGATTCTAACGAAACTCTGGACATCCGAGACATCCGGCTGCTCATGGTGTTTGTGCAGAGCCCACCAGCCATGTCCTTGCCACATTGCCCACAGGACCGTGTTCTGTGCACTTTCTTGTTTCGATGGTGCATGAGATCGCCACTCGAGTTCAGCTCGTGGTTGCCACAGTCAATGCACCGAAATTCATAGATGCAGCGATGTGTGTGCAACTTACGCTTTGTCACCCACCCACAGCACTTGGAACAGAAAAGATGGTCTCTATGCGTATTCGTACTTCTGGAATAAGCTTGCATGTTCTCAATGACGCTGTAGTGATCATGCTCCTGGTCGTGATAGATCCAAAGTGTCTTGTCTTCAGCCATTTCAGGATTGTAGTCAGATCCTTTGAATGTGCCACCTGGAGCAGGTTGGTTCGTTCGAGATGAGTCGACAACAATTCGTCGGTCTGGGTACAGGTCAAGAACTAATTCAAAGTCGTCGAGCGCCATTTGGTCTTGGACCCCAATGTGGCTTGAGAGTTCCTGAGCAGCAGCGAGCCAGTTTGTGTTTTCAGGTCTCTTGTATGATCCGGACTTTCGCTGGAAGAGTCTCCGTTGAGCTGGTTTTGCAAGTGCTAATGCAATAGCCATCTGACCTGAGACCCCTTGGGATGTGGGGCTGTAGACAAGACCACGAATATCACAAAGGTATTCAGGACGGCACCTTCGGTGCATTTCCGCGTTGGAAAGCTCTGGGCTCTGGAGGGGCCCATCTGAACAGAACTCCGAAACTCCGCCAAATCATTTCAGTGAAAACATGTTCAGGATGTGCTGCCCCACGTTTGGGGTCAAAGTTTGTCGATATATTACCCCCCCTCCGAAAAGGAAGGCGGGCATTCCTAGTGAAAAGCGTTATACTTGGAAGAATGCACAATCTACAATTCCTTGGGATCAACGGCTGCAGGAGTGTAGATTGATAGTCCAATAGCAAGATCTATGGCACAGCAGAGTCCATATTACAGTAATCGTCCCACTGCTTCTGTGTCTGCTTCTCCTTCCAGTCCATACACTTTTTGAATACATTTGGGTCCAGTATCAGCACAGATGTTGTCATGGCCAAGTCATCTCCATCTACCTGCTTTGAACCAGGCTGCAGACGGTTGAAAACATTCGACTTGTAGTCGACTGTCAATACCTTGATTTGTATCCTGACCTCATACCGTCCATCAACGACTGGTTCTGGCGAGACAGACACAACACTCATCTTGACCACTGGCAGTTTCCCAGTGTTGAGTCCATCAAAGAAGCCGTGCATGTCTCTAGACAGTGCCAGTCTGTTACTTGGATTTCTGTCAAAGCTGCGGTAGCTTTCGTACTTTCTGCAATGCTCGCCAGACATCAAGTGGCAACTTTCAGCCATTCCTAGAGGACCAAACACCGAATATTCCTCGATTTTCTGGTACTTGAACTCGTCTGTTGTGTTGGCAAAGTACGAGAATTCTGTGGCAATCTGCGACATGCTCTCCTGCGGTGACTCTGAATCCATTGGCTTGTAGTCCTTGAATCGTATGCGGCGCAGACTGTCATTTGAAGCAGACTCGGCCAGTACAACCTGTGATGTGATCTCATGTCCATTCATAGGCGACCCCATTGTCACTTCTTCATTTTGGAGCTGGCTATCAAATCTGAGTGCTGTCTCTTTAGACTCAAACAAAATGTGCACCATCAGAGTCTTGTCCTCGTAGTAGATTGCCTGTGGATGGCTGGGATCGTAGTATCCAATACCCAGGTCTGCCAGTCGGTACACTCTTGAGCGGACTCCCTTGGTGTGCAGAGCATCAGCAACAGAGCCTGTCACCAACCACAGTCCTGTGTCAACTCCAGCCTTCTTGCTTGATTCCACAACTGCTCCAGCATCCACAATCTTTTCGTGTCGGTGTTGAGGTCTTGGAGCTCCTCCTTGAAACTTTCCAGCTCAGCCTGCAAGTCAGTGTTATTGGGGTCCTTCTTGAGTTTCTTGTTCACCATGAGAATGTCAGCTTGTTTTGATCAATCTTTTGCTCAATTTCGCTGAGTTTTTGATAGAGTCATGAGGGAAAGAATTAAGTGTGCTATCGGTGCACATCAGAGGAAGCACAAAGCATGAAGCCTCGCTTGTATGAATGAGACTGCCACTGTAGATACAAGTCCAAAGATGTGCTGCTCCTTAAGCCTCTGTTGAAGCCTTTCAATGGCAATCCTCGCTTGATCCTGAGAATAGTCCAAGCTCAACAGCACAGTCAAATACTAGGCTGAAACAACTTCAATCGTACAGCCACACACTTGGAGAGTGTCTGTATCTTGGCAAGCAACGATCTGAGACACAAGAGCAAATATCTTGTTCAGCACTCTAGCATGTTTCAATCAGCAGAACAAATGCTCAGTTGACGTGCCCGTATTTCAAGCCCTTTGGAGCACTCATTCTGGCACAAGAGACCATCAGCCAAAGAGCTAGGACCATAATGAGATCGCGGGTATGCAACAATCTATCTTTCAATTCAATTTTACAAGTGAAATAACATGGAAGATGCTCTCACGAACGATCTACAGTCCATCAACGCCTAGGATCTCTACCATGTCCTTTTCTTTGCCTTCTCTCCATCCATATTTCTTCAGGCTGCCTTGGCCACTCACAGTGGAAATCTTGAAATTTCTTGCTTTTGTTCTGTCCACCGCAAAGGCAATTCTTACACTTGGTTTCTTCATGTCCTTGTTGGATGTCAGCAAGCCATTGACAAAGTTGGCAAAGTGCTGAATCAGGAATGAATGCGTTTCTGCACGTGTCACTTGAACTAGCAAGATGCTCTTGTTGCTTTTGTCCACATAGACAGCATCATAGCCGCCTTGGTTCCAGATAGATGGCTGCATCCATTGCTCTGTCGTTTCAAGCGTTGGGACACTCTTTGGGTCAAATCTTAGCAGGCTCTCAGCGGCCCAGGTGGCTTTTTGGTTTCCTTCTTTGTCGTAAACCTTCAAGCCACCGTGCTGGAGGCCAGAAAAGAACAGTGCCTCGGTAAACCATCCTGCTATGGATGGGTTGCCGATCAGATCGATGGACCTATATAGATTTCTCACCGCTGCTGGTGTGAGGCTTGCTGCAAGTCTGGAAGCGGCATAGGCACTAACGGCTGTCCAAAAAAGACGCTTGCGATCTTCAAGGGGATAGATACTGACAAGGCGGTGAACAACATCTGAGGAGCTGGTGCTATATCCTGGATTAGCCTGCCTTTCGAAACTCGCGATACTGCCAACTGCCTCTTCAATCAACTCCTTCACTTGCTCTGTCGAAGAGTCAAACATGTATCTCGAAGAGCCTCCAGCATAAAAATACTTGGCATCGATCATTTCTTTTGGAGACTCTGCTTGACTGGCGTCTAGATTCTCTCGCACAGCATCACAGAACTCTCGGTGCTCCATAGCAGCATAGTACTCTTCCAGAGTCCATGAGTAGACATAGTGGGTTGTGATTTTGAACTCGCGTTCCTCGTGCAGCTTGGTCTTTCCTCGTGCAGCCAAGGAGCTGACACAAAGCAAGCGTCGCTGGTCCCGATTGTTCGCTACCCACGTATTGCAGGCATTCAGCACATTTTGGTGACTTTGATTGCTGTTTTGAAGGCATCCGTCAATAATGAGAAGATGCTCTTCCAAATCTTCTGGAAGAATATCATCAATACTTGCATAATTGATCACGCATGTCTGCTTCTGTCCATTCTGAATACGAATACAGTATGGGGAGTACAATGTGGAGAGATGAATCCAAGTGACAGGCCATTGATGCAATGTAGCTGCAAACGCGAGTGCTGTGGTGGATTTGCCAGCACCAGGTGGACCAAGCACCCACCCGATGTGGCTATCACGGATGACAGTTTCTTGCATGAAGCGCATCTGATCTTGGAATCCTTGGCGGCAGTACATCAACAAGTCTCCTTGATGAAGGCCAGATCCTTTCAGGTAGTCACTAGGAATTCTGAGTAAAGTGGAGTCTGTATCATAGTTGATTGGTGTTACTGACACTGCATTGCTCCAGAGCGTTTTGCGTCTCTTTGCTGCTGGTTCTTTAGCTGCATCCACAATCTTGTCGTATCGGTGGTTGAGGTCCTTGAGTTGCAGCTGCTTCTCTTCTAGGTCAACACTCAAGTCAATGTCATCAGGGTTTCTTCTCAGCTGCTTCTTGATAGCAGTGATATCAGCTTCCTTTTGCTTGATTTCCTGCTCAATTTGAGTGAGTTTCTGGTTCAAGTCAATCATTTGGAGGAAAGAAAGCAAGGTGCCATCAATGCACAGGCAAAACATGTGAGAGTAATAATGAAGAAACTCTCTGATCATGCCTGACTAGTCTGTAAGACTGTCCTGATCACCCCTTTCTAAGCCATCTGCAACAACACTGACTGGGATTGGAGCAAGAGCCATGTCACTGGACTGCTTTGGGTATTGCTGCTTCTCTTGCCGGTTCATCTCTTCTTGAATCCTGACTATGGTATCTCTGGATCAACTTCTTTTTCATTCTCAGCGTCAGAATCTACGAGAAGCTCATGATAGACTCTTGCTGGCAGCCTTTTTGAAATGTTGCCTTGACAGCAGACATCTCCAGAGTTGGGACTAGAATAAGCTCTCGAGCCATGAAATCTCATCCCATACATTGTAACTCATTGTGATAGCTTCACCGAGAGGCAAATTCATGTTCTCTCTTCTTGCTCTCTCTTTTGGGCCAAATGCTGAATCACAATCTCACCTTCAAGGCTGCAGGGCAAGATACTGCATGTCTCTTGAGATCCTGCCTCAAATCCATTCTGTTCTATGACACTCTCTTGCACTTGCTGAAGACGATGGACTACACACTTTTATGGATCCTGGCTGGATTGCCTTTGACAATCACATTCGATGGCACATCTTTGGTGACAACAGATCCAGCAGCAACGACAACATTGTCTCCGATGGTCACACCAGGGAGAATGATGGCACCACCACCAACCCAGCAACACTCTCCAATGGTGATGGGTTTTCCAAACTCTAACCCAGAAATGCGGGTTTCCTTGTCCAACGGATGTCCTGCAGTGTACAATTGTACATTGGGAGCAAGCATGGTCTTGGATCCAATCCTGATGGGTGCGACATCCAACAACACACATCCAAAATTCATGTAAACTGCATCCCCCAAGTGGATGTTGGTTCCATAATCAAAATAGACTGGAACTGTGATGAAACAGTCCTTTCCAACTGTTCCAAGATACTTTCGCAACAAACTCGCTTGATCTTGCTCCAACAATCTTGGATCATACCGATTGATCACTGCTTGGTTCATTGCAGCCTGTCTTCGCATCTGCAGCAGTTCTGGATCAAACGCATTGTATAGGTCTCCGCTCAGCATCTTTTCCCTCTCTGATCTCTTGTCAGGTGTCTCCGAGTTTGGTTTTGTGGTTTCCGACATCAAGTGCAAACTTTGGAAAGAATCCAAGAACACAAAAGAGATTGGATATGTGATACGCTGCCATGGAAACAAACCACTATCCACACCAATTGTTTTCCATGGAGAAATTGTCCCAGGATTTGATTGCCTGCTTGTTGGCGGGTATGATAGGCTTCCAAATCTATGCATTGACTGTCATTGTCATGCGATTGCCAAAGCAGCAGAAATCTACCATGGCGTTGTTGATGGCCTTTGGGATTCTGAGCTCTCTGATGGAGCTGATTGGATTAGTGACTGGTATCGATGAATTGTATTCACTCTTGTGCAAGATTGTCTCTTGCTTATCCGTACTTTTGGTCATATATGGGCAATGGCACATTTTGCATCTGGTCTCGTCTCTCTCTACCTTTTGGACCAGCAGAAACATTACCATCACACAAACACTGCTTATGGCTGTTGGCCTCTGCTGCTTCTGGCGTGTTTTTGATTCCCCACTGTCCTGGATTGGTGACGGTGCTTTGCTCTTGAGCTTGGCTACTCCCAACACTCTCTCGACACATTACATGCTCCATTGGATTGAAAAGGAAGTCAGAAGCGACCCTTCCTTTGCATCTCTGGCAGCAGAACGACGCACCAATGTCAAAAAAGTCTGTCGCTACCTCTGGATCCTCGTTATTTTGATTCTTGCAACTGTATCCGAACAATGGACCCTCTCTTTACTCCCTGTGCGTGTCTGTCTCGAAAACACGAGCTTATGCTTTCTCAGTTTGTTGATGGTCCAAATCAGGGACTGTCTCTCAAGCAGATCTGAAGAGTCTCTCTTTTCAAAACACAGCTTCAAAATGGTCATCAATCCGCCTTCTCTTTGAAAGATTTATTACCATGCTGAAGTTCTCGTGCTAGATCGCGTCCGTTTGGCTGTTTTTGCAAACCCATTGCGTAGCAACACGGCTAGAATGGCACCTACAATTGGACCCACCCAGTAAATCCAATGCGCTTCCCAGTTCTTTGCAACAGCTGAGGCACCAAACGAACGTGCTGGATTCATGGAACCACCATCAATGGGAACAAGCCCTAGGTATCCAACAAGGATAGAAAGGCCGGTAAAGAGTGGTGTGAATCCAAGATCCATCTCAGAGTCAAACTCTGTGGAAAGATAAGTGGCAACAAGAATAAAGGTGAAGAGGATCTCTGCCAGGACAGTAAATCCAACATTGAGGTTGGGATTGACTTCGTTGTAGCCCAAGAAACCACCTGGTGTCACAACTTCAGCCAAAGCAGCACCTACACAAGCACCAGTGATCTGGAAGGCAATGTAGATCAATGCGCGAATGGGAGGCATTCTGCCAGTGCAGTAGACACCAATCGTAATGGCTGGATTGATGTGTCCGCCAGACATGGGTGCAGCCATTCCAACACAGATGACCCACGCAAATCCAAACCCAATCGAGATCAAGAGCGTGCTAGCTGGTGTCAGGGGTGTGTTGGGAGACGTAAAGCCATTCGTGACTGCCGATTGGATAGCAACAAGACCAATGAACGTATAAAACCAGGTACCGATAAACTCTGCGATCCCGGCAGCAAAGTCATCTGGATCAACAGTAAAGTTCGCATACTCGGAGACATCCTCATTGTGTGGATCGTGCGACCCGTGTCTTCCCTGACGTCTTGGCTTGGGTCCCTGCTCTGCAATCGGCTGGTTTTCAAATTGTCTTGGTGAAGACATGAACAAGAAATCAAATCCAGGGTTTTATCTCAAACAAGCGTGCATAAGCGTGCACAAGCGTGCAGTTCTCAGAGCGCGAGCTTGATGATTGATTCAATCAGACGCACTCCTAATGCATTCATGACTATGGGTTCGTTCATCATGTCCAATGTTCTCTCCAGTCCTTGATGCACTGCATTATGGCCCAGAACGGTTGACAGTGTTTCAATGGCTCTCAAGGTCTTTGGATTGACTTTGAATCCATGGCTCTCTCTGTTGGAGAGTAGATCCAGAATACACTCTTTTGTCTCTTCCAGACTCATTTGCTGTGGTTCTGGTGGCGCACCCCATTTGCGGCCATTGGGCCACAAGGTCTCATTCAATCCAGAGATGATCTTGGCAATCTGGTTCGTTTGCTTGAGTTTGGTGTACCCAGTAGACAATCCAGACAACAGTGACTTGAGATACGTCTTTTTGATCACCATCTTGATCAACAGCAGTCCTTGTTGACGGATCCACATGGCAAGAGAGTCTTTGTGAAAGAGTTCTTCAACAGACAAGACTGCCACGTCCAGAATGAGTTCAGCATCGTGTTTTGTGATTTCGACTTTTTTGGATTCAAACGTGGATTCAACAAGGGATTGGCTCTCTTCTCGCTCTTTTTCAATGTCTTTTTGAAACGACTGACTGTCGTCCAATGGAAAGCTGTCTGGTGTCATTTCCCGCATTGAATCTCTGCTAGGTGGATAAGAGTTTCTGGAGGGTGAATCTGCTTGAGAAAGACCAGAAGAAGAGAGAATGGATGATCGTGCATGGCTCAAGCCACTGGCAGTCGCTTGGAATCCACGAGAGATGGTGGATTCTGTCTTCTTTGCGACATTACCAATGGCAGATCCAGCAGTCTGAAAAGCACCACGAATCAGTCCCACCAATGGCTCATCCTGATCTGGCTCTTCAAATGTCACAAATTGAATCAGTGGTGGCAAGACCATGAACAATGGATCCTTCATCAAGATCATGAGCCAATGTTCCAGTTGTCGCGGTGTATCTCGCTTGTTGAATCTTGGCAATGGATGCTGTTGAATGCGAGAGAACAAGAGAAGCATTTGATCAAACACTTGCTGGAAATCACTCTGACTTGCCATACGCATCCACTCTCGTGTTTCGTCAGAGAAGATGAGAATGTAATCTGATTGTTGGAACAGTTGCAGATCGTTTGAAAGCTGTACACGCACTTGAATCTTTGACAAATCCACAAATGGCTCTGGTTCAGTCAGTTCCATCGATTCTAGATCCTGTAGCTCATCCAGGACTGTCTGGTACTCAAACTTTTGTTCCAACAACAGCTGAAAGTGGTCTGGATGTGTGTCCACGAGTTGCAAGTCAGTTTCCTTGATTTGCTGCTTCAACTGGTCCATGTTGCGCTGCAAGACAAGACTAAATGTACTTTCATCTGGAACGGATGCCATAGATGGCTCTTCCACTTGTTGCCACTCTGCTTCAACAGAAAAGTGACTCGGAAACTCTTTCACAAGATTTCTAAACTCTGTCGACTGCTTGAATCTGGGTAGCTGATCTTGCAGATAATCAAGTGTCATTTGCAAGAGTGGATCCAAGACAGAAGGCTCAAAAGCATTTTGGATCTTGTGTCGCAACTTGTCAACAAATCCAACTGTTTCCTGCAGTTGACCGAAGTCCAATGGTTCAATGACAAAAAAGGTATCCAGAATTCTCTCTGCGTCTTGTTGGAGTGGTTGCTGGTTGTCCATCTTCTTGAACGCATCCACCATAATGTACAAAGACACATAACTACAATCAAAACAAGCACCGTGCTCGATCAGCATCCAAGAATTGCATAAACTCCATCAGTCCTTCTGGCAATGCAAAAATGTGCTCAAGAGAGATTCTGTCATCTGGCGACGAAGATCGCGGAGAGGGCTCTCTTGGAGGCAATGGTGGTGCTTCCTGTTCTTGGACATGACTCGAGTCAGTCAGAATCAGTTCTACATCCACAAGTCCATCTGCTGCTTCAAGACTGTGACAGACTTGCGTGTTTGTCTGTAAAGACTTGATTTGGAACTCATGGCGTGTTTCCTCTCCATTGACCATGATTTGAATCAAGAGAGACTGTTTTCGCTTGCACTCACTCTTGTTAGCCTCAATACAAATTGAAATCTTGCTGCCATTGCTGTGGATAGTCTAATAGACTGGTCTCGTACTTCAATCCATACAATCTGAGTTTGACTTGACATTGTTGCTTGATATTGGCTTTGACGACTATCATCAATACGGATACTCTTGACATAGAGTTTGTACACTGTGTTTTCGTCTCCCACAGGCAGTCGAATGGCATTCATGATCGTTGGATACAGAAATGGAGCATGCAGCTTGCCACGCACCAAGGGCCAGAGCACAGACGTGGCAACAATCTCACGCACGACAGCAAACAAGATGGGAGACTGTCTGTCCTGTCTTGGCAACAAAGACACTGCAATCCTCATCGAAAGGTCTCTTAGATGATCTAACACCATCTGCTCTGTCTTGAATCCATTCAAACGTGATTTTGGGTGCTCCAACAAGAATTGCTCCATGGTTTGTTCAGTGTCTTGAAACTGTCTGTACTCTTTCACAAACCCATTCAGCGTCTGTCCAATCGACAACAGAAGCATGGTCGGATGCACTTGAGAAAGCGCCATCCCAAGAGACACAAACACTTGCAACAATCCTTCCCTGACGGCATTTGGAAACTCTTGTGACTTGGAGTGGCACAATCGCTGGTACCAGTTCCAGATGAAATCCCTGACAATGTAATCCACCAGTTCTTTGAGATGGGATTCGAGTTTTGGGTCCATTGTTGCTTCATAGGAATCAAACTTCAATTGAATGTCTTTGAGATGAGTTTCTTGTTCGACTCTGTGCTGTTCCAGACTGTATTCCCTCCACAAGGCACCAAAGAAGATTCCCAGTCCAATCCAGAGCAAACGGGTGTACAAAAGGAGACAGAAAGGGAGTAGATAGAGTATCCACTGGTGTTTCCACACTGCAGACAGGAACTGGTTGAATTCCCTTGAGAGACTCACAAAGGACGTGTGCAGCTCATTCATCAGCAAAGTTTATCAAATCTTTGGTCTGTTGACACCCAATTCCAACAACTTGGCAAAGGCAATGGCAAAGTCCTTGAAGAAAGCCTCTTTGTCAGCAGCATACAAGTCAACGTATTGCTTAAACTTGGCATCCCAGAGCAATGCCATGTCAGATGGCAACATCATCAACTCATCGTCCGGATCCACGTACTGCTCTGGTCCGTCCCATTTCTTCTTCTGCCAGTTGATTTCCTTCAAGAGCTTAAAGTACTGGTTAGAGAAACGGGTTGGTGTGTAAGTCCAAGCTAGGATCAATACATGTACGTCCACTGTATCCAGAGCGGTCAGTGTGGCATCTGCCCAAGGCGTGTGCACCAGATAAAGCAACAATGTCTTGGTCGTTGAAACCCATGCGGTAGAAGATGGATCTCAAGTGGTCGTGGCCTTGAGCAGCATCTGGAAGTCTGCCGTTTGGTGGAATGTCCTTTGCCTGGACTGTCTTTGGGTCCTTGTCGCTTCTGCCTGGCTGCCAGTTGATCTTTGGCCCGCCCATCTGCTCGATAGCAACCACACCTGCAAGTGTCCACAAGTCTGCGTAAGAGAGCTTGGGGTGCTTGTGCTTGATCGGCTCCAAAAACTGACGAGCGAGATGCAAGCCAGCGTTAGCTCCGTCAGTAGACTCTGGGTGGAAGCGCTATCATCAACTGTGATACCATGGTTGCACCGTTAGAGCCACCAGTTCTGGTTTTCTTGTCATAGGTACCAGAAGCATGCTACCATTATACCAAATACCCAAGCAAGACGGACCAGCACAGGTCCAATGGAGCCGTCATCGTAGCCAGGGCCCTTTTCAGCCATGACCTGCAAGATGTCTTTCTTCACACTTTCAAAATTCGCCATGGTTCACGTGTGGAAGAATCTTGAGCGCGTGCTCGAAATCTCCACTGGACGATCGCCATTCCTGTCTGTGATCAAATGAGGCATGCATTTTTATTCTGTGCATGGTTGATTATTTTCTGTGCATGACCGAGTGCAACATGAATGATACTCAATGTGATTTCACAAAACAAACAATACATCCATTCTATGCATGTGGCACTGAATTTCACATTCTACACAATGGCACTCTGGAAGCGTTTTTATAGCGATCAGGAAGCGCTATTTGAGCGCTCTTTTGCTCTTCGGACTCTTCTTTTTTTCATCGAGACGTTTCTTTCCCGAAACATGAAGTACATTGTTGTTTCTGGCGG
Organism: Gorgonomyces haynaldii; assembly: GCA_025526955.1. NCBI lineage: Eukaryota > Fungi > Chytridiomycota > Chytridiomycetes > Rhizophydiales > Gorgonomycetaceae > Gorgonomyces > Gorgonomyces haynaldii. The sequence goes on along the minus strand of JAHLJY010000023.1, from coordinate 99,344 downwards.
AGTCATTTCAGGCATTGGAAAGGGAGTCATTGCATCCTCAACTGGCTTCTTACTTCGCACTATGGTTTTCAATGTGATTGCAGGGCTTGCATGTGAGTGCCATCAAAATTGACCCTTATCTCAACATTGATGCTGGAACCATGACTCCTTTGGACCACGGTGAAGTATTTGTCTTGGACGACGGTGGTGAAGTCGATCTTGACCTCGGAAACTATGAACGTTTTCTGGATGTGACTTTGACAAGAGACAACAACATTACGACTGGCAAGATCTACAAGACTGTCATTGAAAAGGAGCGTCGTGGTGATTATCTTGGCAAGACTGTCCAAGTGGTGCCTCACATTACGAATGAGATTCAGGATTGGATCGAGAGAGTGGCTGCTATTCCAGTGGACAAGGAAGGAAATGCTCCAGATGTCTGCATCATTGAGGTTTGTTGTTTGATTTCAGCTTGGTGGTACTGTGGGTGATATTGAATCTGCACCATTCATTGAAGCCATCCGTCAGTTCCAGTTCAGAGTCGGCATCGACAACTTTTGCTTGATTCATGTTTCTCTTGTGCCAATCGTTGGTTCTGTTGGAGAGCAAAAGACAAAACCTACCCAAGCATCTGTCCGATCGTTGCGTGGTCTTGGCCTGTCTCCTGATCTGATTGCTTGCAGATCCTCAAAACCATTGGCAAGCGATGTCCAGAGCAAGTTGTCCATGTTCTGCCACGTTCGTCCAGAATGTGTTCTTGCAGTGCCCGATTTGACTTCTGTGTACCATGTGCCACTGCATCTGTTGAACCAGGGCTTGTTGAACGTCTTGACTGACAGACTCAAGTTGCAACCAAGAGTGGGTGGTGATTCCCTTCTGAACAAGTGGAAGCAATTGACCATTCGCCAAGAGAGACTGCATGAAAAGGTCCACATCGTCTTGGTCGGCAAGTACACGTCTTTGCACGACTCTTACATTTCTGTTGTCAAGTCGTTGGAGCATGCTTCTCTTTCATGCAACCGTAAGCTTGTTCTGGAGTGGATTGAAGCCGAGGAACTGGAGCCAGAGATGCAGACAACAGATCCAGTCAAGTATCACGATGCATGGAAGAAACTCGTGAAGGCACAGGGTATTCTGGTCACTGGTGGCTTTGGTATCAGAGGCACTGAAGGCAAGATGCTGTCCATCAAGTGGGCCAGAGAAAACGGTATTCCATTCCTGGGTATCTGCCTTGGCTTGCAATTGGCTGTGGTAGAGTTTGCAAGAAATGTTCTTGGCATCAAGGAAGCACACTCTGAAGAGATGATTCCAGAAGCAAAAGAAAAGCTGATTATTTTTATGCCCGAGATCAACAGAGAGCAGATGGGCGGTACCATGCGCTTGGGATCTCGGGAGACCATTTTCCAACCAAATACAGAAAAGTCGATCATCAGAAGACTCTATGGTGGCAAGGAGCGCATCTTTGAGCGTCACAGACACAGATACGAAGTCAACCCACAGTTTGTGTCTAAACTGGAAGAAAAGGGATTGCAGTTTGTGGGCAGAGACGAAAAGGGAGAGCGTATGATCATTCTTGAACTCAAGGACCATCCATTCTTTGTGGCAACGCAGTTCCACCCAGAATACAAGACAAGACCTTTAGAGCCATGTCCTGTGTTCCTTGGGTTTATTTTGGCTGCCAGTGGCCTCTTGCAGACTTATTTTGAGGTATCCTTTGTCATTTTAGGACAACAGACAGCCTCAATTGGGAAGATACAACTCAGCCGTTCAAGATCACGATTAAATGAGTGTTTCATTGGAAATGAGTGATTGAATGTCTTCCTTGTCTTCCAGGACATTGACAACATGTCCGATTACAAGCGTCGCATGGTTCTTGACTTGGTTGATTTCCCTGGTTTTCAAGAGATCTCTGAGGTCACACTTGAAGCTTCTCTGGTCTTCCCAAGTGATCTTTTCTATCAGACAGCACGGCAGAGATTCAGGATATCCCAAAGAGAACAAACGCTCGACAACGACTGACAGATTGCCCATGGCCATCAAGAGAATGAGTGTGCGTTCTGGATGATATGGTACCATGTGAGATGGCACTTCCTCTCTTGTCTTGCCAGTACAGATCAAGACTTGATTGGCAATGCCACGATGTGTAGGTGGAATCAAGACTTGTCCACAAGACAAACTACTGCTGATGCCAGCAATGTAAAAGCACTTGAAGCCATGAGACGTGCTCAAGAGCCATTCTTCTCCACCTCTGCCAAAGATAAATGGATCTCCGCTCTTGAGTCTGCCAACTGATTCTCCACTTGCAAGATGTTGTAGGATCCACTTGTCAATATCGGTTTGTCCTTGTATCTGCTTGCCACACGTCTTGTTTGCATAATATATCTTCGTTGTTGATGGAATCATCTCTAGAATCTGTGGGGAAATGAGCTTGTCTGTGATGATGACTGGCAGTGTCTTGATCAGTTCACTTGCTTCCGTCGTCAGCAGTCTAGGATCTCCAGGCCCACTCCCGATAAGATAGAGTCCATGCTCTCTTTCAGGTGGAAGTTCAAAGTCCTTGTGGCCATCTATCGAGTGCACCATGATGCCATTCTCTAGGCAGTACTGTTCCATCTCCAATGCACCTTGTCCACCCACAATCACAAAGTGATGCTTGATGTCTGCTGTTGTCGCATTTGCTTTGATTTCCACAAAAGAGCCCTGGCTCCTGTAGTAGGTGACAATCCTCTGAATGTCTATTCTGACACTTGCATCAACCGCAAGCAACAGCCGTTTGTTTTTGAGTAAAATGTTCATTTGTCAAAGTGCGATCACGTCATTTGAGAGATGAACGTATTTTGACACTGAAGCTAAAACCAAGTGGATGAGAATGCAGCATGGCTGAAAAGAGAAGATGCTGTCTAGGAGTCAAGAGAGTCAAGGACTTTGTGCTGGAGATCAAAGACTATTTTGACTGCATCAAGATGATGATTGTCGTTGTTGTGATTCTTGTTTTGGTATGGTATGGATTCAAAGTGTATGGTCATTTTGTAGCACTGCGCAAGAGTGTGGTTGACATCTTTCATGCGTTGGATGGCATTGGAGCCAACATCAACTCTATTGCTCAGAAAGTAGGTGCTGTTGTCCAGCAAGCAGGAGATACAGTGAAAAGTGCTGGCACTGCCATTGGTGACACTGCCAAGAACACTGGGACTGCTGTGGGTGATACTGCCAACCAAGCAGCCAAAGAAATTCAAAAAGTCATTCACTTTTGATTTGTCCATACGCGACTTTGAATGGATAAAAACGTTGCAAGTCTCTTACCGCTGGCTTTTCTGGTTGGATTCGCATTTTATCAGTCATGTGGATTGATAGTGTTACTGTCCAGGTCCCATCCAAAGAACAGCCTCTTTTACCAACTTGTGATGGTGTGTTCAGTCTTGAGTGTTTGTAGCACATGCATCTACTCGTTTTATGTCGACAATCTCATCTCTCCACACCCAGTCTCTATCGGATTTGCACCTTCCATTGTCTTGACCTCTTCCTTTTTGGTGTCGTTGAACCGAATGATAATCAACGTGTGCTGTCTCATGCTTCTGTACGCCTTCTTCAAAGACAGACACTATATCTGGATTACTTATGTCTGCTTGTGGATCCTAGCTGTGGTCATGCGTCTGGCTGTGACTGCGATGCTCTTTTTGCTTTATCTCCCACTCACACAGACAAGCTCAAACAGTGCTTATCTGGGTAACAGTCCTCTGTTTGAAGTCTTTACTATTATTGCTATGATCCTGGCACTCTGTGAATCCATGTTTGTGCTTCCAGCAACGTTTCTCTTTCTGTATGAAATCATCCGTCACTTTGGACTTGGATGGTATGATCTCTTGACTAATCCACACTTTAGTACTGGAAAATACGTTCTCTTTATCCTCCTCCGGTGTGTGTCTGCTTACTCGACCATCAGAACAGCATTAACGGGCTCGCCAGACGCGCTTTATGACATGAACCAAGGCATCAATTTGTATGGAACAGCGTTGAGCATATATATTGTCATACAGACAGCATTTGGTCTCAAGACTGACTTGCTGTTACAAAACACTGGCAGAATGTCATTGATCACCAGAAGAGACAGTACTTTGGTGCATCTGCAGTAAATGATCATGCACGTTCTTAAGTGCCAAAGAAGCCATGGCTTCACGTGTTTCCATGGTTGCACTGCCAATGTGTGGCAGAATCAAGCAGTTGTCGAGTGTCAAGAGTGGATCGTCTAAAAGTGGTTCTGGATCAGTGACATCCAATCCGCAATTGTGAATCCATCCTTCTTTCAAAGCCTGATACAGATCTGGTTGGTTCACGACACCTCCTCTGCTCACGTTGATGAACGTACTTGTTGGTTTCATCATCTTGAACCGTTCCTTGTTGAACAAGTGTCTTGTTTCCTGGTTTAACGCACATGTTGCAATCACAATGTCAGATTGTTGCAACAACTCATCCAAACTCGTACACTCTGCTGGAAATGAGAGTGATTTTTGGGTTCGTGAAGTGTACAAGATCTGATCGACTTCAAAACTAATCAATCTCTTGGCAACAGCTTGTCCAATTCTGCCCATCCCAACAATCCCCACTTTCTTGTCAGACAATTGAGATCCACACATCCAGACAGGATTCCATGTTGTCCATTGCTTGATTTGGACTGCTCTTGTTGCTTCTACTAATCTACGTGTCGTTGCCAACAAAAGTCCAAGTGTTAGATCAGCTGTAGCATTTGTCAGGACATCTGGAGTGTTGCCAACTTGAATCCCTCGCTCTTTTGCAGTCTGAACATCAATGTGATCATATCCAACTGACATTGTTGATACCAGTCTCAGACTCGGTGCAGATTCCATCACTTTTGAGTCAATCTTGTCAGTCAGCATGCACAACAAGTACTCGTAGTCTCTCAACAAGTGTGATTTTGGAATGGGTGATTCAAACTCCATGTGCTGAGTGATGTCAAAGCTAGGTTTATGAAATGTACACATTTGAGAGTGATTCCAACTGTTGCTGTGTCTTTGGAGGCAATCTTCTGGTCACAAGCAAACGCGGTCTCATCGGAAAGCGCTCTGGTGTAAAGAACTTACATGCACTTGCATTGACTGTCATAGTTTTTGAATCTGCGCTTGGTTTGTTCTCGAACACGTGGATCTTGCAACAGCAGTTGCACAATCTTGGTGTGGTCATGACAGACGGCACTGGCAAAGAATGATTCATCATCCATACTGAAATCCACACTCGGAAGCATGACAGACACAATCTCTGGGTTTCCTAGAAAACAAGCAAGTTTGAAGGCAGATTGGACACTGGATTGCTCTTGGTAGGGCAACAAGAGCTTGACCATTAGACAATGCTGACTTGTGACTGCGATTTTGAGTGCATGTCCATTTTGACCATTTGGATCCACCAACTGCAATTCCAACAGCTTCTGAGTCAACAAAAGCTGCTGAGAACGAACACTCAACTCCAAGGCATTGTGGACTGCGAGTGAGTTATGATTGTTGAGCAGTTTCCAGTCCATGTCGCTTAGCATGGGGTTGAAACCAGTGCTTTGGACAACATATAGACTGATAGGAGAGTGCAAGCACTGCTTCAAGTCTAAAAGACTCGTTCGGCAGCGAAGATGATATCTCAACTGGTGGAGTGACCGACAAGTCATGTGGAGTCTTGTATGGTCTTTGAGAGTCAATTGGGTAGTAATGAGTTCAATCAGCTCCAGCGGAAGGCTGTCCATCAAAGAAATCACAGCCCCAATTTTATTTGTTCTCGAGCTCTGCGACGCCTTCGATCAACTCATCGACAAACTGCAGATAGGCATGTGAGCGCATGGTGGGGTAAGGATTGGACAATCGGGGTCTGAGATCTGTTTGGCTGTTGTTGCTACCTGCCCTGGATTCAACCACACTTGCTGGCCTCATTTCAACATAGCTGTGCTCAGAAGACAGTTGCTGGACGACTTCTTGTGCCTTTGGATCCAAGACTTCTAGTTCTTCTTTGCCTCTGTTCCAAGACACTGTCGAGTGGGACCGCATCAATGTGCCTGGATTCTTGACCATGTCTGATGGTGCTCGCATCGAATACGTTCTCCTGGCAAGATCCTCACTTGGTCGCACCATAGGCACACGCATCGAGTATGATCGCTGCAAATCATTCTCTTGGCCAGCAATGGTCAATGTTCTGGTGCTATCCATCATGCCTTTCATCACTTTGTCATGCATGGCCGCCTTGTCCACCAATCGTGTTGAAGAAGATCTCGAGAGTTTGGAGTTGGAGATGGCACGAGACAATGCTGTTCTACCATCTCTATCCAGCGTCACATGCTCTGAACTCTCTTCTGGTGTCTCGAGAATGTCTGCTGAGAGATCATGGTACTCGACAATGACTGGCTTCTTTTCAGAATACTGCTTCATCTTTTGTCTCTGACGAATAAACAAACCCAATACAACAACCAACACAACAAGCATAACAGCTCCCAGTGTGATACCAACAATACCACCAACTCCAAGACCACTGGACACATTTGAACTCGTGACGACACAGACGGGAACAGTGCCGCAGTTTCTTGGTGCCAAACTGTCTCTGAAACAAATACCAGTGCCAAGATTGCAACTCGTGAGTTGAAGCTGTGACCATTGTTGTGGCAGTTCGCCAGTGATTGCGTTGCCATCTAGACGACTAGAATCAGTCAAGATACATGGAACCAAGGTTGTTCAACTGTCCTAGCTCCTGTGGGACTGATCCTGTAAGTTGGTTAGCTTCTAGAGAGAGTGTTTGCAGGGCAGATAGCCTTGAAAGAGATGATGGAATACTGCCACTCAACTGGTTGTTTCCCAGTCTTCTAATCTTAAGAATCGTACAAAGTCACCAGTTTGGACAGTGATCCAAGCTCACTAGGAATGGAGCCTTTGATAGCATTGCCTGCCATACTCAGACCTTCCAACTCACTCAATTTTGCAATTTCGGGTGGAATGGCGGTGCTGATTGTCATTCTGTCCAAAACCAATGATCGCACTCTGCCGTTTTCATTGGCACAAGTCACTCCAAAGGCAGTGCAGCAGTTGCTGTTGTAAAAGGAGCTTATGCCAAGCTTTGCATAAATGGTTTCAAGCACCGAGCAGTCCGACATTGCAGGAAACTTTTATTGAGTCACGTGAATAAAAAATTAAGACTCTGCATCAAATTTTTGTTCGATTCACAGCAATCAACAGTCACCGGTCACTGTCTGAATGTCGCTGCGATCACCAGTCACCGATCTCTGTCTAGATGGCACTCCCATCATCCCTCGCCTGTCTTGACGAAGATTTCAGCCTGGACCTGCGACTACAGCCTCTTCTGCATGTGGTAGAAAAGGAAACGATCAATGACTTGATGTCCTGAGAAAAGGAAGAGGCTGTGATCTCGCGTTGGTGTTGCCATCTGACAGGTCTGAAGATGAAGCTATCCAACGAATGATCAACAAGTACTACTGCATCACAGAGCCTTACAAGTCTGAGCTGGTGAGTCTGGCACTGCATTCTCTTTTTGGAGCCTTGAGACCAAGTATTGCGAAAGATGCTGCCAGTTTGGACAGTCATATCAGAGTAAAACCTGCTGCTTTGCATATCTCCAAGTTGGAGACATTTCCGATCATCTTTTTCAGCATGATGTCATCTTCCCCGATGGCTGAGCTCGACGTCAAGTTGTCAACAGTCGTTGCTAGTGTTGGCATCTTTTCAAATCTAGTGGTGCTGTGGAAGCGAAGAGCCAAGTTCTACAGGCTCACGATACATTCATTTCACACGATGCTGCCACATTTGCTGGCCGTGTTATCTTGTAGCTTGAGAATTTACAGTGACCACATTCCATTCCAGAGAAAGATTGTGATCTTTATCGACAACTGGATCGAGATTAGCTGCTACATTGCTTCAGCTGTCAGTTGGGTGGGTGTCTATCGCGTATTTCTGCTCTGGAACGAGCGCAATCTCTTGATTGTCCAGCGGATCATCTACTGTAGTCTTGCTCTAGTGTATTCTGTGGTCCTGTTTGGCTATTGGTTGCAAGATCTGGATCAATACCGTGACTGGGAATTAGTCTCTAGACTCTCTGGAGGCACTTGTATCACAGTCATTGGCCTGGTTTGTGCCTATACCATCTACTACAAGCTGCCCAGCGCGCCAACAGAACTCGGACTGAACCCGAAACAAGAGTTTTCGCTCTTTTCAGTTGCCACACGGGCAAAACTGGTATTCGATCTCAAACGAGTATCTAGGTGGATTTGTGTTGTTCATTCTCGCTTATTTTGTCTCGGTGTGCGCCATGATTGCCACGAGTACTGTTGAAGAGATCAATGCATCGCTCATCGGCACATCTGATGGATTTCATGCAGTGTCAGTTGCCATATTTAATACTCTCCTCAAAGCAGCTGTGGATTACTTTGAAATAGAATCATCTATCTCAAGTCAGTCTACCAAAGAGAGCCCCAAGCCATCTCCTAGCACACCTAAGAAAGCCATATCATACGCACAGAGTATCATTTCAACCAATGTCTTGTCAATCGAAAACACGTCCATCAAACCAGCTATCAGACGTCCATCCATCAGCAGACGGCCATTTGTGTCTGTGAGTACGATTGGCCATGGCACGCTTGAATCTGTTGCTTCCATTACCAAAAAACCAAGTGATCCAGTAGCTGGTGAAGAACCCATTCTTGAATCACTGCCATCTGTAGCAAGTGAGCCACTGCCTGAAGAGTAAACGCGTGGCCGTATTGACTTTGGAATGACGTCTACACTTTCCATGCCCCTCTTCAGACTCCTATCCTTGCTCATTGCCATTCCTGGGTTCTTTCTGAATGCTTTTATCCTCTACAGAGTTGTCAAGCAAAAGAAGCTCATTGCTGTCCCAAACTTCTTCTACTTTCAGAGCTGGATTTTTGACATCCTGACTTCTATGTTTGTGATTTGGACCCATTTCTTTGACCTAGAAGATCCAGATTTCTACAGGAGACCGATTATCTGTCAGATTGATGGCTTTCTCGTGACTTTTCTACATACTGGACAGTCACTGACAATCGTGAGTCTGAGTGTGTATCACTTTTATAAGCTCTATCTCAGGAAGCCAGATCTCACTATTACACAGTGGTTGATTCTCGATGCGACAATCCTGTCATATTTGTTTCTGATATGCGCCATTCCGCTCTTTCCAGGAGTTGCCAGCTTCAAGCCAATGCCTGGAGATTTCTATTGCTTTGCTGACACCAATCCCATTCACGCGCAGGATTACATCTTGCCGATGCTCAGTGTTCTACAGATTGCTATTCTGATACCCAGTGTCTGTATGCTGTACATGATGATTTGGAAGCAAATTCAAAAATATGGCAAACACAACAAGCTGCAGCAACAGCTGGAAGAGCTGCTGGTCAAGAGAACATTCGTACTCATTCTGACATCCGCCATCACTTGGTATCCGTTTGCTGTCAATGTCTGTTATGCAATCTGGGTTGGTGGTAACGCGACTTTGGATGGTGTCGCTGGGCTATTAATCCATCTCAACTCTGTCACTAATGCAATCGTGTGTCTCTACAGCGAACCTAGATTCAGACATGCTGTCTTAGGACAGGAACTGCCAAAATCCAATCCATCACTCAATGATCCCACAGTGATGCTCAAATCAAGCACAAAACAGTCTGAAATCACTCAAGCCGTCGCGTAGGCGGTGTCCACACAGCCTCAACAAAATAAAAACACTTTGACCAGCATTTGAAGTATGCTCTTGTTTCAGTCAGTGTTTGCATTTCAAGATTGTCTAAAGCAGTTTACAGCACTACGCACAGACTGTGCTTCCATCCCATGTCTCGAAAGCACCACCAACCTTTACGAATCCTGCCAAAACGACCTCACTCTCTTTCAGTATGCAACATCACCACCTGGAGACAGTGTACAACCCAACGATCGTTTGTTGAGCAAGATGTCATCAGCACCACGATTGCAAGACTTGGGTGGTCGCATCTTGGTCAGCCCAAAAGTGATTCCAGTGTTCTATGCAAGCGTTCCAAGGCAGAGTGATCTGATCGATTTCTACAAAGCCACTGTGGAATCAGATTACTTGGGTTGGCTAAAGGAATATGACAGTCAAGTCCCAGGCAGAGTCTTTGGACAAGGAACAGTTGGACAACCCATCATCCTGCCAGATGCTGCAAGCAATGTCCTGACACTTGAAGGTGACATTCGACCAATGCTGCAAGGTCTGGTGACAAAAGGTATCATTACACCAGACAGAAACACTTATTACCCCATTCACTTTGCTCCTGGTGTGACTGTGCAGTACACTGATCCAGGGACCAAAAAGATCATGTCCACTTGCAAGGACGTGTGCGGATTCCACACCGCAGTCAACACACCCAAGGGAGCAGCGATCTTTGCTGTCATGCCAGACCATTCTGGTGCCTGCTCCAAGATCTGTGGTGGAAACGTGGATCCATTCAAGAATCTGTGCTCCACCACAAGCCATGAACTGGTGGAGAGTATTACCAACCCAGGTGGAGATGCCACACCTTATGCCATCATTGATCCCAACTCTGGCATGGAAATCGCTGATATTTGCAATCAGATGATGGCAACCATCACCGTCAATGGACGCACCTGGTCTGTGCAGCGATTCTGGTCCAACGCAAGAAACGGTTGTGTGATCATGTAAACCCTTTTTTGTTCCATCGATTTGGACTGCGGATTTCATTCCATGCTTCAGGATTTGGCTGCCCAAGGCGTCATCAAGCCAAACAAGAACATGTACTACCTGAACTAACTCCCTCCAGGGCAGGGCATCTTTTACACGCAGAAAGGACAAAAGCATCAGTTCTGTCCAGGAACTGGAGAAGGTTTTTGTGAATTCCAGAGTGGTATCTCGTTCCGAAACTCCCGGATCTACTATCGCATCATGCCAAATATGACCAACTGCAGAAGCTGTGGCTCTAGATTGCCATTTGAGAACCACTGCTCTTTATCCTCCCACGAACTCGTCAAACGTGTGGCTGATCCAGGTGGTACTGCCACCCCAGCTGGAAATAATGAACCAAGAACCACCGATGAGATTGCTGACATCTGCAACTAGATTCCAACTTCTATCATCGTTGGTGGCAGAACGTGGACAACACAGCCTCTCTGGTCCAACAAGCAAACACATGCATTACTCTCTAACAGTTTATCAAAGTGTGGTAAAGTAAAGCTTTCTGGCTACATTCACTTTGGATCCACAATAGAAACAACAATGATAGAATCCCTGATACTCTGGACCCACAATCGGCGTTTTGGAGAGTGTTGGCTTATCACGCATGGCTGTCAATGGCACTGTCAGGACAGTAGACCAGAAATGCTCCTCTTTGCTGTCAATCATGTGTCCGCAGGTGTCAAAGGCAAACAACCGCTCTCCTTGAGACAAGTGTGGTGAATCTGGTGAAATGAGTGGTGTCAAATGACCAGATCTTCTGCAAATACAGCACTTGCGAATGTCCAACTGGTCACCACTCCAGTGTTGAAAGTAAGAGAATACATGTCTAGACTTAAACAGCAAACCCACAGCCAGAAAAGAACCAAGGCCTCTGGAGCAAGATCTCGTTCAACTCCCCTAGATCTGATTTTCCAAAGAATGACTTTCGAGAAACAGCAGTTGAAGAGCGCTTGACAGAGCGAGTCAAAGAGTCTGTTGGAATAACATCAAGAGTGACTGGACAGCAAATCTCGTCTTGTGAAATATCTACAGGAACTTGAAGTGGTCTTGGAGGAGAGAGTTTGGTTGGTGCTCTCCAGAGGAAGCAGATGCCTTGGTTGTATATCACACTGTAGTCTAGTAGTTGGTTGGCAGGTAAACTGGAGAGCGGAGGATCATAAATAGAGCGACCACAGGATTTTGGATTCGTTCGGAGTTCAAAGGGTCGACCAAAGGCAGAAATCTCTGTCCATCTGCCATGCGTTGGCACACCATTGTCATCATAAGACAAAGGCCTCCATAGCAAGACACCAGAGTGTTTGGCAAGACCATCTTCTTGTCCGCTCCTGAGACCATTGACTGTTAAATCTCCCTTATGGTTGAACTTTGACCCAAAGAGATAGCATTTGGAGTCACTTCTGCTACAATGGACTCTGAAATCGAACGTATGATACTCTGGCTTAGATTTCGGCTTGATTTTCTTGGATTTCATCATTCCCACTTGGTACATGTCAAAATCCAAACATGGCTCACACTTTCTAATGCTTTGGATGGATTTGCCATTCATGACAATCAATCGCTTGGGAACAGTATGGATTTGTGATGGTTTGGCGAGCCACTTTTGCAAGAGAGAGAAAGGCTTCCTCAAGACAAGCGACTTGTGCTCTTGAATGTCAGACAAGCCAAATCCCGTGGGTTCGCGCTGAAATGTGAGCGTTAAAGAGGAACCTTGGATATCTGGACTGGAAAGATCCCTAGCAGAGAATAAACAAAAGCTGGCTTCTTGATTGACGTTTCCGATGGGATACAGAGTACCAAACGTATTCTGGAGTGGTTTCAAGTACGATTTCTGGCTTTCGTAGCTTGAGACCACAGACTGGTAGATTTCACGCAGGTCCTTGCCAATGTCACATTCAAGAATGGATGAGTAGTCTTGGTGTGGGTCTACAACAGTCGCATCTGACTTCATAGGAAAAAGCGGAGTTTGATCATCGAAACGCGATTCACGATCAACAGACGCACTGATCCGCAGTCTGTTTGCTGCATTGGAGAGGATGAGCAGGAGAATAGTGAGTTTGTTGAATGCACCAGTCATGAAACAGCCATGCACTCACACCAAATGCACTTACACAAAATGCACTCATACAAAATGCACTGCATTTCAGATTTTACATACTTTCAATGCACTCGGAGATTTTTCACCAAACTTTGTTCTTTGAACGTTCGACTACAACTGCAGTAAATGCCCCCTAAAAAACAGCAACAGAAAGCAAAGGAGAAAGCAATTGAAGACAAGACATTCGGTCTCAAGAACAAGAACCGATCCACAAAAGTCAAGCAGTTTGTGAACCAAGTGCAGCAAAATGTAATTTGATTGACTTGAGATCAAAAACTCTGGCTCGAGAGAGGAAAAGCTGGCACAGAAACAAAAGGAAGAGAAAGCCAAACAAAAGCTTTTGGAGGAGCAGAGAAAGAAGGAAATGCAGGAATTGTTCAAACAGGCGATTGTGCAGCCAAAAGTGCCCTTTGGTGTAGATCCGAAGACAGTCATGTGTGCCTTTTTCAAAGCTGGACAGTGTCAAAAGGGTGCAAAATGCAAATACTCGCACGACTTGAACGTGGAACGCAAATCTGCTAAAGCCAACATCTATCAGGACATGCGTGAGGAGGAAAAGACGATGGAGAACTGGGATCAAGACAAACTGGAAAAGGCGGTTGCTGAAAAGGATGTTGGACGAGAGAACTTGAACAAACAGACGGATATCGTCTGCAAGTACTTTATTGAAGCCATTGAGACACGCAAGTACGGCTGGTTCTGGGAATGGTTCATCAATTGAAACTAGTCCAAACGGAGGCAAAGAATGCAAATACAGACACGCTCTACCACCTGGATTTGTCTTGAAGAAGAAGGAAACTGAAGAGGAGAAGAGGGCTCGTCTGGAAGAGGAAAAGGAAAATGCACTCACGATTGAAGACTTTTTGGAAGTTGAGGTACTTGCATTCACAACAGAGGCACAAACTTGGAGCTGATACCACTCCAGTGACTGCTGAGTCGTTTGCCAAATGGAAAGCAGAGCGTAAAGCCAGAGAGGCAAAGGAAGAAGAGGATCTGCTAAAGAAGAAGGCTGATGAGTTCAAGAAGATGAAGGCTGGTATGAAATCAGGCATGGTCTTCTCTGGAAAGGATCTCTTTGACTTTAACCCAGATTGGGCTGCACAAGGTGACGAAGGTGCCATGGATGACTACGAAAGACAAGCATCAGACGTCGAGGATGAGAAGCAAGACGATGTGCAGGTGGAAAACATTGATTCTGAGCTCTTCAATGAAGAGGAGCTGCAGGGTCTGGATAGTGAATCTGATGTCGAGTAAACTTGTTGGATCCATAACTGTGCTTTGGCGTTCGTATATCAACAGAATTGGCATTTGCCGCTGCATGAGATTTTACATTATGAACACCAAAAAGGCCACTTTACTGGAGCATTGCAGATCGTTCGTCAAAATTGTTATATAAAGAAACAAAAGTACATTCGGTAGATTGAACATTGAAAGAAAGCTGATGGAATGCCACGGCACATACATCACTTCTACCAAGTTGCAGGACAGCTGGCATCCATGTCAACACCCTCCGACAATGGTCTCTTGGCGGGAAGATCAGGTGTCTCAGACCAAACAACGGAAGCGTTTGTACTGCGCCAAAGACATTGAGCGGATCTTCGGATGGCCTCAGAGCATCCAGGTACAGAGCACAGCGAAAACAAAGGCGGATTGAGGCCAACCAAGTACTTTCTGACACTCAGCAAGGACCAGAAGAAAGTCTATAGATCTTGGATTGGTGTCCAAAGATTTATCTACAATCGATGCGTTGCCTTTCGTAGTCCTGAAAACGTCGGTCTGAAAACTGGGAAGCGCGTCGTACCAACCATCAAGAAACTGAGGTGTGTCAACAACGAAGCATACAAAGGCAAAGCATTGGCATGGGTGCTGGATCACAGCTACGATCTGAGAGATGAAGCAGCAAGAGACTTCTTCAAGAACGTCAAGTCCAGTTTAGCGAAGGGGCACATCCTGAATCTCAAAAAGGTCAAGAAACAGCAGCAACGCTGTGGAAGCTCAATGAGCGTACTGGCCAAGCATTGGAACAAGGACCAAGAATTCTGTCAATTATTCAGCCAAGACAGCTGCATTGCAAAGAGAAGCCACTGCCCCTGAAGTTAGACAACACCTGTCGCTTAGGTCGAACACCAGCGGGATGGTTTTGGATCGCCATTCCACGTCCAGTGATGGTAGCCTCTCATGAAGAAGCAGGCACAGCGGTCTTCCTTGATCCTGGCTCAAGAACGCTCCAGTGGCAGATGTCAGAGCAAGAAGGCATTCAACAGATACAGCGAACGACTGCATACTTGGTTACAGATGTGCATCGCAAACTCATCAACAACTGTCAAAACTAGTCACATTTACACCCCTCGCTTGAATCTCCACAGTCTCAACGAATGCCATCGAAGAGCAAAGGACAGACTGAAGACACTCGGACACTGCGAGTTCGTTGGTCGTCTGATGGACAAAGCCAAGTTGTATGGCACTCAAGTCGTTGAGATGACTGGAGAATACACCTCACCATGCAGCTCATGTGGATGGCTGAATGATCAACTTGGAGCCTCAAGTGTTCAGTGCAGACAGTGCTTGAACGTCTTTGACAGAGACATCTACGCATCCAAGAACATGATGAAGTATCTCACCGAGAAAGCGGCAAGCTCGTTGTGAGTTTGTCTGCCTAGCTGTGGCCTAGCACCTGGTGATGCCAGTCACTTGCAACCTTCACGGTAAACAGTCTCTCCATCAAGAGACGGTCCAACTCACATTCCGACCCATTTGGATCACAGTCGTCACAATTCTGATGAATGTGGGTTTCATCCTAGGCGTTCATCTACCTTGGCGTCCACAATGCCAGCACCTTCGTGACTGCACCACGCCACGTGGCGCAGTGATTGATATGAAAGCGTTGCAGTATTTCCAACAGAAATGTTGTTGATTCAGTCTGTACTAGCTAAAGGCGGTGGTGGTGGAGGCCGTGGAGGTGGCTCTGGTGGTTCAAGAGGTTCCAGTGGTTCTTCAGGCTCTTCTGGTGGGTCCAGTGGCCAAAAGACATACACTGGCACTGCTGGCAGATCCTCATTGTCCAATCCCCTTGGAAGAGGTCTCGTTTACGGCTACCCACTCTATCCTGGTTACAATAGCTTCTACCTGTACTATTTGATGTCTCGAAGCACCCCCTACTACAGCTCGCAAGAATGTGTGGATTTCAATGAGAAGCCACTCCAATTGACGACCTCCTTTGACCAATCTGGCACAAAAGTCTACAATTTCTACGGCAATGGCACTTTTGAAGCAGATGTGCGCATGAGTCTCTCGACGGATGCACTTGGATTCTACGACACTGCCAGACAGCTCAACACGACGCTTTCTCTCGATCAAACAGGAGATCTGCTCAGAACGCTCTTGCTTCGCACTCCAAACGACACCAGTCTGGATGCTTTCCGATTCATTGGCATCTCTGCTCTCAACGGCAACCTTTACACGCTCGAGACTGACACAGTCTACACTGGCCAGTTCTCGCTGTATCTGGACTTGTCAAGTAGTCCAAAAGACGTGCAAGTGACTGGCATTGAGAAACTGCAAGTGTCAAACCTGACATCTGTGTCTGTGGAGAGTCTGAACGGCACAAACGAGATTGTGTTCCAGTCACATGTCCAGATGACACTCACGAATGCCAACATGACATTCCAAGGACCACTCACGAGCACTCCCAACGGTGTCAAGTTTGACGGCAAGCAGATTCAATTTGGTGAGTGTGCGTACACTTATTCAAACAATACTGGCATGATTGTTGGTATTGTAGTTGGTGTCGTGGTTTTCTTGCTGTTTATTGCACTTGTAGTCTGGAATCTGCGACAAAAGAAGCTAAAACCAGACCACAACCTGCATGACGCTGGCGATGAGAGTTTTAGAAGATCCAGACGCTTTTTGAGCATCTATCCACCCGGATCTCCACAAGCCATCGAAGCAGCCATCAGAACGGCTTCTCTCCCACCAAACACAAAGCTCATGGACTCTTCCATCACAATGATGCCACCAAGACAGTTTTCAGACTTTCCATTCTCAAGCCCACAGCCACAAGTGGATATCCAGACGATGCCAGACAGGTCGCAGATCATCACGTTTGAAACCAGCCAGGATGTCTCGATCCAGTCCAACTGCGCACTCAGACCACACAGATTTGCCAGTCTGCCACTGGATGATCTGTCTCCACCGCCAGCTTACGACGCAGCCTCTGGTGAGGGCTGCTACTATGAAGTAGAGATTCTGGAACTCGGCAAGGAATGCACGTTTGCACTTGGATTTGCCACTTGTCCATATCCTCCATTCCGTCTCCCAGGCTGGGACACGCACTCTGTTGCTGTGCACTCTGACGATGGCGCCAAGTTCCTGAACGATGTCGACTATGGCCAGCCTTACTCTCGTCCGTTTGGACCTGGTGATCGTGTTGGCTTTGGCTACGAGATCATCCCCATGAACGGGCAGTGGGAGTTCCAGTTCTATCTGGTGCTGAATGGCACGAGACTGCCAAACTGCTTTGAACGAGTGCAGTATCTGTTTGATCCTCTGCACATGTATCCTACCATTGGATCTGATGGTCACTGCAGGGTGGTTGTGAGATTCAACATGGCTCAGTAAATGATTCGGTTGGCCCCAGACTTGATGGGCTTCACAAGGCCCTTTCTGCTCAGAACGCCGCCTGCAAGATGAGCCGCGTTTCAGGAGCCCACAGTACAAAACCACTGTTGCGGCCCATGTTCCTTATGATTTTTGTAAAGACTTTGGCTCTCTTGACGTCTCTTGTAGCTGCATTCCCAACTCCAAGCTCTGGAGATGAATTCTTGGATGAAGTCCTGGCAAACGGTGGTATCATCGAGAAACGAGGCGATGACGAATTCTTGGATGAAGTCCTGGCAAACGGTGGTATCATCGAGAAACGAGGCGATGACGAATTCTTGGATGAAGTCCTGGCAAACGGTGGTATCATCGAGAAACGAGGCGATGACGAATTCTTGGATGAAGTCCTGGCAAACGGTGGTATCATCGAGAAACGAGGCGATGACGAATTCTTGGATGAAGTCGCTGCCAATGGTGGTGTGCTTGACGAGTAAATGCTGTGTTTTGGATATCCAATTTCTTCCCGAAACCGAGCGGATCAACAAAAATGGGGGACTGTTCAATATTGTCTGCGATTATCAATAGTCTCTACAACAACACTTTGAGAGTGCAGCCAGACTGCTGCCAACAGCGGACTACTGATTTTGGAGTATGGGAGTGCACTGACTTGAGAATCACACTACTGTAGTTTGTTTGACAGCAGAAAACTCAAACCTGTGCAGCAGACACAGTCTCCAGTCCCTAGACAGCTCTTGCAGCTAGATCAGTTGGAGACACTAGTGCTCAGTGGCTTTGGATTCAATGGAACGATGGATGGCCTACAGTCACTTTCAAAGCTCTCTGTGCTGTAGTTATGTTGATGGTAGCGATCTATCAAGAAACGCACTTTCAGGAACCATTCCACAGTTGAGCAACCTCAAGAGTCTGGATGTGAAGAGCAACGGTTTGATGGGAACACTAGAGTCTGTTGCTATCCTCAAGAATCTGGAGAGACTGAATGTAGAAGACAATAATCTGACAATGCCACCAGGTGGACTCTTGTTTCTGTCTACTCAGCTCAAGGAGGTGAACCTGACCAACTCTGGACTAGAAAATGGCTTTATCTCTGTCCAAACAAATATCCAGTGCACAGCTCCGTGTGGGCTGAGTTTTAACAATGGTATCACGTGCCAGAATTGTCCAGCACCTCCAAAGAACATGAATGTGACAGCGATTGCCATTGGTATTGTTGGTGGCATTCTCCTGCTCGTGATTGCGTCAGTGTTTGTGTGCCGATTCAGACACAAGCGACAGCCAGCAAAACCCACGATAGTGCAAGTCGAGAGAGAGCCTATCACAGAACAGCGACCAAGAGAACGTTCTGCATCTCCAAAGACACAGCAAACAAGAGAAGATATTGTGGAGAACAGTTTGAAGCAATACACGCTATCCATCCAATCTAATGACCAACCCATCTTGCAGCGCTCCATAGAAGAGTGGAGACAGGAAGAAGAGCGAACGTGGGCCATGGAGATGCGATCTAGACCCAAGAGCAAGTACATCAAGGACATGGAACCAAACTCGCTGGAAACGATTGAAAAGCTGTTTGAGGACATTGGATTGAATCCGTCTGACATGTATGATCCCAAGGAAGTCTATTTCATCACTCAGGAAGAAGAAAAGAATGAGATTCTGTCCTCAAAGAACGGATCCTCCATTATCACGATCCAGACAAAAAAGACACTCTCGATGCAGACCAAAGTGCCACTAAGGACACCCTCCATGATCTCATCCACATGGAGCCAGCTGGATGTGTCAGAATTTGGATGGGAGGATCACCAAGTGTGTTACGAAGTCAAGATCATCAAACTGCAGCGAGGCAGAGCACTGGCACTTGGATTTGCTACAGCACCTTATCCACCACACATTCTTCCAGGCTTGGAACCAAACTCGTTTGCGATCTGGAGTGATGGCACAAAGCACATGAACTATCTGCACTCGAGTGAGCCATTTTGCGAGTCTTTTGGACCAGGTGATGTTGTTGGCGTTGGATACAGAGTCAGGATCATGGCTGATGTCTGCAGAGTGTCCTTTTTTGTCACTCTCAACGGTAGAAAGTTGGGAGATGCGTATTCTAATGTTTTGGTGCTCTTCCATCCCCTGCACATTTATCCCACTATTGGAACCAATGGCCATGCTGTTTTGTCATTAAACGTCGGTCTATGAGCAAATTGTGGGCTGTGTGCTTTCCCAATGGCTTGCAATCCACTGAATAACATTCTGCAGCAGCTGACCCAATCATTTATTGCTTCATCCACAGTCTGCTCATGCGGCAGCGATGTCCCATTCAGCTATACATCTTTCTCCGGAACCTACACCTGCTCAGAAAGCAACTTTTACTCAGCACTGTACCAGACTTCACAATAGCACAATCGTATCCAACGGATCTACCAATTACACTCTGCCAACAAACTGGGGCTTACTCCAAAATCTCGAAACACTCATTATGCCGAACTTGAACATGAATGGAAATCTAACAGCACTGAGTGGATTACGATATCTCAGAACACTGTGATTCGTCTGAAAATAGGAATCTACAAGGCAATCGACTCTCTGGCCAGCTAGATCCACTTCAGAATCAAACTGGTTTGGTATCAGTCAATCTTGCCAACAACCAGCTGAATGGCAAGTTGGACGTCTTGCCAACACTACGTTTGTTGAAAGATGCCAATCTATCGAGCAATCAGTTTGAAGAAAGTGCTCCTGCAGATGGCATCGGGAAAGACAAGCCATCGACTGTGGATCTAAAAAGCTTGCCTCTGACTAGCTTGTATCTTGTTTGAGTCTAGTGACATTACCAACAACACGCGTTTGTCCAACACCAACTTCCTGCTTCCAAGCAGCATACAAAAGTGTGCACTTCCTTGCGGTGCAACAGGCAATCTCGCTGAGATTTGTTCGATCCAATGTCCAGAACGAAGAACGGATCCAACGGTGGCGCCAAATCAGACTGAATCTGCTAGTTCCAGTCTCAATTCAGGTGCCATCGCTGGAATCGTCATTGGTGTGGTTGTTGTGTTGGCTGCCATTGGATTTTTAGTGACGCGCAGATCAAAGAAACAGCAGAGACGACCAAGAGCCAAGCCATTGCCTCCGATTCCAAACACAAGACAAGAATCTCTGTTGGTACAGGAGGTGGATCTAGAAGATCTCATCTTCCGTACTGAACCGTTCAACGAGTCTCTGGAATTGGAAGATCGCAAGATTCTAGCACTCAGAATGGCTGGTGTCCATCCACAGGAGATGTACTACCCTGTCGGTATCAAGTTCTTGCGAAGAGACTATAGACAAGACTGGTTTGGCGGCCATCCTCCTGTCTTTGAGTTTTACAAAGACTCTGTCAAGTTTCAAGCTCCACAGCAGGCATCTCTTCAGACCAACATTCCACTGCGACCAAATGCACTGGAATCAACACTCAACAACGAAACAGACTGTGAAATTGATCCAGAGACTGTGTACACGTGTTCGTACCGTGTCAAGATTGTCCAATTGCAGCCAAACAAGCACATTGCTGTTGGATTTGCATCTGCACTCTATCCACCCTTCCTCTTGCCTGGTCTGACGAACAGATCGATTGCCATGTGGTCCAACGGCCAAAAGCACTTGAACGACGCCATGGGACACTCCTATGGACCAGAGTTTGGTGTTGGTGACGTCATTGAAGCAGGTTTCACGCTCAAGATGCACAATGGACACAAAGTAGCAGATTTCTTCTTTAGGGTGAATGACAAGTCACTTGGATTTGCTTACTCCAACGTTAGAAACTTTGATCCCTTGCACATCTATCCAACGATTGGTGGTGAAGGCAGCTGTGTTGTCTCTGTTGAATTTCAATGAAATGTGACCAAATTGTTTTTTGGTGATTGGGGCTGAGCACACTTCACGTCCAAATCTCAATGCTGTGCCGCACTTTTGAAAATGAGCACATTACAGCCTCAAATCAGGAGTGCCTCATTCTACGCAACTGCACTGTCGATTGGCACACGCTACATGGTCTCAAATCCCTGTAATTGAGTTAACTCCAGGGACATCACCAACCAAAGATACACTGGCCCAATGCCACCGATTTTTGATCAACTGGATTCCCTTTTCTTTAGTGGCAACTCATTCGATTGCAGAACACTCTCAAAGTTACAAAAGTGCACGACTGACCATTGCCACCACATCTCACCAGCTTGCCATCGATTGGTAAGAAGAGAAGGTGATGAGGCCTCTAGTCCTGGTGCCATTACTGGCTTCGCTCTGTTTGGAATCTGCATCGTTATGGTCATTTTTATAGTCTGCAAACGAAGAAAGCGATCTGCTTACTCTCTGCGGAATGAACAGCTGCTGATCAAGGATTTGGGTGATCAGGCAATGGTGGCAGTCATGTCTGAAGTGAATTTGGCAGATTTTGAACAGACTTCAACACTCATGGTCAAGGCACACTCGTTTGTGAATGCCTATGGACCCAACAGTCCAAAAGCGATTGCGTTTGCACTCGCGACGAGTGAGATGGATCCTTCGAGCCAGTACGATAAGAAGGAACTCAAGTTTTACGAGCGATCGTTCAATGGATTGGCTTACACTGGATACACACCAACGATCGATATCTGGGAGACACTGAGAAAGGGAGAGCAGTATCTCCAATTTGTGACTCCAAGTCAAGTGTCAATCCAGACGCGAGTCCCAATGCGTGTCAAGAGTTTGAGTGATGGCATTCTGTATCAGTTGCACTGTGAAGACTGGCCAGAGGAAACAGTGCACTATGATTGCAAAGTGATAGAGCTCTCAGATGCAGTCTTTTGTGTTGGATTGGCATCCTGTCCTTATCCACCCTTTAGACTGCCTGGTCAGTGTGCAGTCTCTATCTGTGTCAGGAGTACTGGCACGCTCTTGGTCGAAGCCGGACACACACTCGAGAGACAGTTTTGTAAGTTTGGACCAGGTGACACTGTCACTTGTGGCTACTCGTTGTCCAAATCTAAAGAAATCACAGTGTTCTTTAGGATCAGAGACCAAGCAACGCACGTCATCCTGTCAAAGGATGATCTCAACATCTTGAACATTTACCCAATCTGTGGTGCTGATGGCAACTGTTCAGTGGCAGCACAGTTTTATTGAAGCTTGCTGGGTCTCGTTTTGATGGCAATCCACTCACCATCCATGTGATTTCTGGTACTTTGATAAAACATCTTGATTTGTTCCAATGCCAGCTCTTCAATCTGAATCTCTTGCAGACTCTTTTTGTACGTTGTTTGTTCGCCCCATCTACCATCAACGAGAGTACTTGAGCAGTGATTTCTGTTGTGTGCCTTGGACAGTCGTCTTTTGAAACATTTGTTCTTCCTGAATCTGTTTGAGAGATGGCTTTGTCACACTGGCAGTGTTCCAGCCAGTAGGTGGTGCTGGCATCGATTGCGGTCTCTTTTTGCGTTCTCGCTGTGACATTTTCTTCGATAAGGGCATCATGGATTCTGTCAGTGACAAGGGAGAGCATCCTAGTGCTTGGGGAGATGATTTCAACAAGGGTGTACTCATGGGTGAATTAGATACACTCGTCTATGATTAATGAGTGTACAGGTCCGAGAGAGGGAGATTTGCGTGCGTTTGGTGGTGGTTTTTGGAGATGCTGCTTGGATTGCTCAGACATGACATCTCTTAGTGACACTTTGTGGTTGATGGGTGTCCAGGAGGGTGAATTTTGTGGGCTGGTGTTGAATCTCTTCTTTTTTGTCTCTTCCAGTTCCAGTTCAAACATTTCCTCTTCGATCGTTGGATTGGCCAAGAGTGCTGGTGATCCTAATTTGATGGTTTCCATGCTGCTATTGGAGAGAAGGGTTCTGAGTGAACTTCTGTTGGAGAAGATTTGGTCTACTTCATACAAGGTCTCTTCAGAGTCAAACAGTTCAATGGGTTCATCAATGCTTTGAGCCAAGAGTTTGATTTGCTCATAGTATCCACCCACTCCACGCATCAATGGCATCTTTTCTCTCTGCAGTTGCTGAATCCTGTCTTCCAACGCTTGTAGGATCTCTATGGGTTGCTGCAAACGCTGGTTGTAGATAAAAGTTGTGAGATTGTCGATACAAAAGTCCATACATCCATTCAAGAGCTTTTGAGAGTGAAACGTCATGGCAGTGTCCATGATTTCAAACACGTTTCTGATGGTGAGTGATTTCAAGAGTTGACATACCAAGAGTGAGACCAATCGTTCGATTAGAAGCTCTGTTGCTAGATAAAAGCAGTCGAGGACAAACAACAGATCTTCCTCTTCTTCAAACAACAGATGGTCGTCAGTGTAACAGAATTGAAGAATGCGTTCCATACATGTGCTATCTACATGTTTAAAGTCAACGACTGGGATGCCATCTCTTTTTTCCACATTCCAAGGCGAGTCTTTCTTCAAGAGTGGGAAGAGGGCAGGAATTCTACAGGCAACCATCGAATGACACCAAACTTCCTTGTCTTTTGTCTCCAGAATCAGATTCTTGTCCAGATCTTGCAACATTGTAAACGATTGAACGAGTGATGGATTCGGATCGCTTGCCAAGAGATACTGTGTTTCATCCAGTCTCAAGAGTTTCAATAGTTTGTAAAAGTCGTTAAATACTTGCTGTTCTTGTGTTTCTGCCTTTTTGTACTGATGCATGACACTGCCTTCCGGTCTTGTACATGTTCCAGTGTAAATGTAGTCTAGGATTCTCTCGAGAGCCAGTGGCTGGACATCAAAGACCAGGTCTTGATCAAATTGGACCCAATCTTTGGTGTCTTTGCCAGACAAGATGTTGTTCAAGACAATGCTTCTTGCACAGAGGATAGCCTTGTGACAGGAAAACACTTTTTCACGACTTTTGACAAGAATATCATGTGGAATGTGTTTCATGTTGAGCATGTCTTGAGAAAGACAAGAATCTTCAACTGGACAAAGTTTGGGTCTCTGATCAGAGCGAATGGATCCAAAAGCACCTGAACTGGATGCACACACAGAGATGATGTGGTGCAGTTGGTGTTGCTTTGTGAATTTGAAGATGGGTTCCTGTTCCTTGCGATAGACGTTCTTTGGCAGATTTTGCTTGCGTTCTCCCAGATAGACGAGACCGCAAGATGTGGCAATCATGAGACAAGAGTCAATGCCAATTGCAACATCTACAGCAGCCAAGTACTTTTTCTTGACTGACCAGACTCTGCGTGGTTTGGATTGCGGAAAGTATTGCTGCTGCCAAGTGTCCTGGTATTGTTTCTCTGGTGGAGACCACATATACACATCACCAGTAGACATGAGACAGCCAAACTGGTGGTTTCCAGACACGATCTTGATCGGCAGCTCCTTTTGTCCCAAAGTCTTTGTGGAGAACTTGGGAAACTGAATTCTCTTGAGACAATCATTCGAAAACACATGGACTTCATGTGTCTGAGTGAGGACACAAGTGGCTGTGTTGGTGCAGCTGATGGACAACAAGTCTTGCTGTGGAAATGAAGTGACTTTTCTAGGGCTGACCTGTACTGGTTGCTGATACCCCAACTGACCATGATTGGTGCCCCAGGTGTAGACTGATCCAGTGTACGTGATGGCGCACGCGTGATACTTTGAAATGGCGCAGGCTTTGAATTGGACCTTTTTGATGCTGATTTCGTTTGGCACAAGCTGCTTGTCTTTGTCCAGTGGATATCCCAACTGCTGGAACTCATTGGATCCAAAACTCCACAATCTTCCATGATCTGTAATCACAAGTGTGTTGTCTGGTCCCAAAGCTACAAATTGCACCTGTCCACTGATCTTGACACGTGTAGGAATCGTGATTGTTGTCTCGTGTCCCAGTCCTAATCGACCACCTTGTCCAAAGCCCCAGACATACAATCGATGGTCAGAGATCAGACAAGCGTGGTACTTGGACATTTTCAGATCCTCGATCCTCGGCTCTCGCTTATCAGTCACTAGATTGAGCTGATCGGGCAATGTCCTGTTGTCTCGAGAGTCTCCGAGCAGCTAGAATGACAATCAATACAAAGTTTGAGTTGCTACCCCATGTCCAGACAGAAACGTGGGGTAAATTGTCTGATTCCAGCTTTGGAATGGTTGCATAAAAGACATCGAGACAAGTATTCCCCTCTCTGTCTCTGATTCCAAGGTCTGGCTGCAGTTTCAGCAATTCCAGTGCATTTAGAAGCTTTCCATGGTACAAGCAGTGGTGCATCGCTGTGTATCCTGATTCTGTGTCCTGTGCATTGATATTTTCTGTTTTTGGGTTTTCTATTCGTTTGTGGAGGCAATCGACCATCAACTGTGTTTTCAACATCCGCGGCAAGAGTTCAGAGTTGTGATGATGTGGCATGAAATTCGCTTTGTTGGAAGCCACTTGTCTGAGTGCAATTTTCCACAACGCATTCTTTGCTCAAAAAAAAATTATAATGGGAAACCGTGCGAGGCAAGCGAAGAACAAGCAGAGAGACCCACAGCCCATTAGTGATGCATTGATTGAGAAGCTCAAGCGTAAGCGACAGCAGGCTGACGAGGAGCCACAAAAAAAAGTGAAGCAGGACCAAAGGCCAAAGGAATCAAGCAAGCATGCAAAGAAGGCAGCGTCCAAGCAGTCTGTTTCCAAGCCTGAAAAGTCTCAAAAGACAAAGTCTGAAAAAAAGACACTTGAAAAGAGCAAGTCTGAAAGGGTTGAAAAGAACAAGATTGAGAAGGTGGAAAAGCCAAAGAAGAAACAGCCAGAGCCTGTAGAGGAAGAGATCGAGCTTGAAGAAGGCAGTGATTTTGAAGGATTTGCTGAACAAACCAATCTCTTTGACTCTGACGATGAAGAAGCTCCAGATGTCAGTGCCTTTGAGGAGCTTGCAGACTCTGATGACATGCAAGATCTTGATGAGATGGAAGACCTTGATGATCTCGAGGAAATGGAGGGTTTGGAAGATTTGGAAGATCTTGAAGACTTGCAAGAGTTGGAAGATGCCCTCAGTGACGATGAGCAACCAGAAACGCATGAGCAAGACAGCGAAGGACTCGAACAGCTTGACAGTGACGAAGACATTGAAGGACTCGAAGGACTTGACAGTGACGAGTTTGAAGACCTGCCAGACGACTTTGACGAACAAAAGATGGAAATGTTCTCCAGTGACGACGAAGAAGAAACAGAGTTTGAAAAGCAAGCCAAGATCGAAGACGAAAAGGAAAAGGAAGATCAGGAACTCGCTGACTTGGAATTCAAGACAAACATGGAGCAATCTGAGATCATTACCCTTCCCACTGAGCAAGTCGAGCAGGAAGATATCCAAATCGTGCATTCTCGTATCTCTGACATTATCCGTGTCTTGGCCAATTTCAAAGAACTCAAGGAGCCTGGCAGATCTCGTAGCGAGTACTTGGACCAGCTCTTGAAGGACATTGCTCTTTATTATGGTTACAACCACTTTTTGGTCGAAAAGCTCTTCCATCTCTTTCCACTGACTGAAATTATTGAATTCTTTGAAGCCAACGAGCAGCCAAGACCTATTGTCATCAGAACCAACACTCTCAAAACCAGACGCAGAGATCTAGCTCAGAGCCTGATCGGTCGTGGTGTGAATCTGGAGCCAATTGGCAAATGGTCCAAAGTTGGTATCCAAGTCTTTGATTCTCCCGTTCCTATTGGTGCTACTCCAGAGTATCTTGCTGGTTACTACATGCTTCAAGCTGGAAGTTCGTTCCTGCCTTGCATGGCTTTGGACCCACAAGAAAACGAAAAAGTCTTGGACATGTGTGCTGCTCCTGGTGGAAAGACGAGTTATCTCGCTGCCATGATGAAGAACACTGGCTGTGTCTATGCCAACGACATTTCCAAGGAGCGTTTGAAAGCCTTGGTTGCGAATATTCATCGTCTGGGTGTCAGAAACACACTTGTTTGTTCTTATGACGGCAGAGAGTTCCCTGGTGTTACTGGTGGCTTTGACCGTGTGCTTTTGGATGCACCTTGCTCTGGTACGGGTGTCATTGCCAAAGACCAAGCAGTCAAGATCAACAAGTCTGAAGAAGACTTTTCTTTCCTCACACACACGCAAAAGGAACTGATTCTGGCTGCGATTGACTCTGTGGACGCCAACTCCAAGACTGGTGGTGTGATCGTGTATGCTACTTGTTCCATCACTGTGGATGAAAACGAACAAGTGGTGCAGTATGCATTGAAAAAGAGACCTAATGTCAAACTAGTGGACACTGGACTCGAGTTTGGTCGTGAAGGATTCACCAATTTCCGTGGCCATGTCTTCCATCCAACCATGTCTCTGTGCAGACGTGTGTATCCACATACACACAACATGGATGGCTTCTTTATCGCCAAGCTCAAAAAGACATCCAACAAGTTCACGCCAGACAATCAAGAAAAGCAAGAAACGAAGCAAGCCAAGAAGGACAAGAAACCTCAACAGCAAGAAGAGTTGACTTTTGATGACGATGAAGATCAAAAGTACATCCAAGGTATTCACATTGATTGTAGCATCCTTGCAAAACCAACCAGAGAAACCAAAGAAGACAAAGCCTACTGAACAAAAGCCAATCAAGCCATTGAAGCCAGGTAGACCAGAGCAAGATGAGACACCACTGCCTCCAAGATCCAAAAAAGAAAACAAGAAGCTCAAAAAGGAGGCTCTCAAGAAGCTCAAGGCAAAAGAGGAACTATAAACTCATTTCTTCAAGTAACTGACAACAAAAACACACATCAACACCAATGCACCACCTACGAGTGACATGTAATGTGGCACGATGCCAAATGCAAGCCATTCGCCTGTAAATGCAAATACGGCTTGGACATACGTGATAGTGAGTGCCTTGCTAGCTTTCTCCATGGCGAGTCCTTGTGCCAAACACAGTTGGCCTAAAACACCGCCAACGGAAGCAGTCACAATCAATCCCCAGGTCTTGATCAGCTGTGGAAAGATCCATGGATGTGGTTCAACCACCTGTGGCAGAAAAGGAGCCACAAGCAAGATGAGCGGAATAGAAGTACAATGAAACGCTGTCACAATGTAGTAAGGATGGCATCTTCCTGCCAGTTTTCTCACTGCCAGAATAGCAGCAGATGACATGACAGCGGACAAGATGGCAACAATAATACCAATCACTCTAGTCCCTGCATCACTTTGAACAGCGCGTGACAGGATGACTGTTTGCTTGAGACTGCGATCCAAGAGTGTGTAGTTGAATGGAAGAGAAGTATTGAATTCGTTAAAGATCTCTGTCAACTCTGGAACACGCGGTGTCAACAATGCTGGATCAATATCCACTTGTGTGCCCTCAAAGAGTGTGCCGAAGATAAAAGAGGGTCTGGCAATGCAAACGACGCCAATCATGGAGACAAAGCCAGCAATGCGGTCCATTATCTATTGTGAAGCAAGTTACCTCCCAGTACTCTCCCAGAAAGACTTGAGCAGCCATACCAGTAAACACTGGTCCCAAGAATCCAATCACAGTGGCTTCAGCGACAGAGAGTACACTTAGGGCATAGAAACTGGTCGTGATGCTCAAGAAGCCAAAAAAGGCTCGTAGAAACAAGAGTATTCTGACAGACCACTGTCCTTCAGCACCTCTGATACCACCTCTTTTGATCAGATACAGACCAGTCAGGCCTCCAGTGATGGAACGCAACGCGACAATCTCCAACGTTGGCAATGGCTCTCCACTCGAATACAGGCCCTTGACAGCCATACCACTCAGACTAAACAGCACTGTTGATAATAACATGTAAACCAGTCCCAGTCGCTTGGAAATCAATGGATGCTCCATCAACTTTTCGAAAATGTCTTTTTTGTGTGGCACTGGTGCAACTGCCTGGTATTGCTTGCCATGATTTGTTTGCAAAGGCTCAGATTCGTTCAATGTTTCGTCAGATGGGAAGATGTCTGGCACATCTGAAATGGGAATCTCTTTAAATTCGTTCAATTCGATGGAATGCTCGCTGCAAGCATCATCTAGCTTGTGGTACTGCATCGCAAGTAAAGTTATTTCCGACTTTTGAAGCGCGCCGCTCCAACAAGGACACCAATGATAATCAGACATCCCAAGAGCGTGAGTGGATGTGGATAAATGCTCCAGAAGAGCAATTCAGCTACAAAAGCAAAGACGGCTTGTGAATAGATCATGTTTGAGACTCGAGCAACAGTGTCGAGTGAGAATGCTTTGGCTTGACCCAACTGACCACAGACACCAAAGGCACCTGCCAGGAACATGTAGATCCACGTGTCCAGACGTGTTGGTATCCTCCAAGGAAGAGGATCGACTGACTTTGGCACTACTAGTGTCAATCCAAGTGAAAACAGAATGGCTGGGGCATGAAAGTACAATGCATTGTGCAGGACATGAATGCGATTGCCCATCTTTCGAATGGCGACCACTGTCACGGCAGCGAAAAAGGCAGCCAGTAAAGACAGAATCATGCCAAAGAGTCTGCCATCGTCCTGTGTCTGCGTGTCGCCTTCCCAGGGACGTGCAATCAAAGATACACCGCCAAATGCACCCAATCCAGCCAGAATGTCTACCATTCCCCAAGGCTCGTTTAGATAATAGTATGCGATGAGGCCAGAGAGCACAGGAGACAGAAATTGGATTACGGTGTTTTCTGCAACTGTCAGATAAGACATGGCAAAGAAGGAGCATCCAACAGACATAAATCCAGTAACAGCACGAAAGTAGAGCTATCATCAATGACAATACCCACTTTCTGATAGACTTTTCACCAAATGGCTCTGGAAGCCGCTGCCAGACCATCAATCCAACGGTGATAACAGTGCCAAAGAATCCTCTGCAGAATTGAATCTGGAGTGTTGGAAGTGGATCTCCCTGCACGCGGATCGCTCTCACAGTCAGATTCATTGCCACAAAACACACGGAAGCACACAGCATGTACACGAGTCCCAGATGTGGCCATATCTGTGGCTTTAGGGGTGTTGTTTCTGTTGGATTTGGACCAAGCTCAATCTCTTCAGCGTTTGTTGACTTGAGCGGCAGATAACGCATGAAAAGAATATCATTGCGATTCCACCAGTCATTTAAGGCTCATTTGATACCGCAGAAAGATGCACACCAGCTGCCATTGTCTTTGAGAGAGCAAGTTTGGAACAACCAATCAGAGTCGCGCAAATTTTCCGACGACTTGATTTTTTCGTTGAAGCACATTCTTTACTCATATAGGAATGTCCGTCAGACCAACTGTTACTGTCTTCACCGAGAACGGTGCTCAAAAGTCCACCCTTGCTTTGCCACAAGTGTTCAGCGCTCCAATTAGAAGCGACATTGTCCAGTTTGTGCACACTGCTGTCAACAAGAACAAGCGCCAGGCTTACGCTGTCAACGTTGAAGCTGGCCACCAGACCTCTGCCATCTCCTGGGGTACCGGTCGTGCTGTTGCTCGTATCCCTCGTGTTGGTGGTTCCGGCACTCACCGCTCTGGCCAGGCTGCTTTCGGTAACATGTGCCGTGGTGGTCGTATGTTCGCTCCAACCAAGGTCTACAGAAAGTGGCACGTCAAGGTCAACCAGAACCAGAAGCGTTATGCTACTGCTTCTGCCGTTGCTGCCTCTGCTCTCCCAGCCCTTGTGATGGCTCGCGGCCACAAGATTGACGAGATTGAGGAAGTCCCTCTTGTCATCTCTGACGAGATCGAGTCTTACACCAAGACCAAGGCTGCCATCGCATTCCTCAAGTCCATCAACGCCTACACCGACGTTGAGCGTGTCGCTGAGTCCAAGAAGCTCCGTGCTGGTGTTGGCAAGCTCAGAAACCGTCGCCACACCCAGAGACGTGGTCCTCTTGTCATCTACGGCAACGACAACGGTATTGTCAGAGCTTTCCGCAACATCCCAGGTGTTGAGCTTGCTTCTGTCAACTCCCTCAACTTGTTGCAGTTGGCTCCTGGTGGCCACGTCGGTCGCTTTGTCATCTGGACCGAGTCTGCTTTCCAAAAGTTGGATGAGCTCTACGGCTCTGCCGAGAAGGCTTCCACCTTGAAGAAGGACTATGTCTTGCCACAGCCAATCATTGCCAACCCTGATTTGGAGCGCTTGTTGGAATCTGATGAAATCCAAGCCGTTCTCAAGCCAGAAGAGGTCCTCGTTCGTGCCAAGACTGAGCGCAAGAACCCATTGAGAAACTTTGACTTCCTCCTCCACTTGAACCCATACGCTCAGGTCATCAGAGACCAGGAAGCCAAGGCTGTCAAGAAGACCACCAAGAAGAACAAGGTCAAGAACACTGCTTTCATCAACTCCTTGTTGTCTCAGTAAATCTCTGCATCTTGCCTCTATCTACAGATACTTTTTGCCAAAAAGCGACTTGCAGTGTTCCTGTAAAGTCAGCCCATCACAGCAGATCTTGGAGATCCATTGGTCCAAAGAGTGTAACAGACAAACGCGTTTAGTCCAAAAAGAGAATTAATATCATTAGAGGCACAGAGATCTGTCCTA
The DNA here is from genome assembly GCA_025526955.1 of Gorgonomyces haynaldii. Classification (NCBI taxonomy): domain Eukaryota; kingdom Fungi; phylum Chytridiomycota; class Chytridiomycetes; order Rhizophydiales; family Gorgonomycetaceae; genus Gorgonomyces; species Gorgonomyces haynaldii. The sequence goes on along the minus strand of JAHLJY010000023.1, from coordinate 67,501 downwards.
AGTCTCTGACATGATGTCTTTGGTCAACTTTAACCAATCCAGTAGGGTATTAAAAGTCAAAAACACTGAATCTCCCTCCAGAATACTAGCAGCAGACTTTAACGTCTTGAGTCCAGTCTTGGTTGCCAATGGATGTGTCATCATCTGAACCAACTTGATCTTGTCCTTGACAATGACCATGGCTTGAGCCACACTCAATGGAAACTTTGTCTCCAACTTAAACAACTGCTTTGACAGTGGTATCAAGTGTCTGTGTACACTAGATAGCATTTCCAACCTACATTCAACCAAACTACCATTTGTCACGAGATGGAGTCAAAAGAGTGAGATCCTGACACAAATCTACTAGTAAATGTGCATCTTGTTGCAGTACTTGCTTCAACACTGGATGCAACGGTTCCTGTACAATCAAATTGTCACCATTAAGTGAAATGTGTGAACCGTTTAAGAGTCCGGTTGAATAAATTTGCTGGTAATCGATGGTAGATTTGGTTTTTGAAAAGATCAAGTGTCTGATCACATACTGAATCGGGTGCAAGAGTGTGTGTGAGAGCATTGGATGTCGTTGCTGAACGATGAATGAAAAGTTACGAGAGTCATCGAGATCGAATCGGGAGTAGCGTTCCTCTTGGACAATGTGAGTGATTGTAGGTTCGAGTGTTTGGTGTTGGAGGTTTGAGTTTTCGAGTATTTTGGATGCATCCAGTATGCCCTGTTCTAGAATCTGAGTGGGTTCTTGTAATGGAGGTCCATCAGGTGATTTTAGATTGTCTTTTGGTGACAGGTGCAGAGACTGATCTTTGAAAATGGCTTTTTCGAGTGATGTGTTGGACCAAGTGTCGCTTGCAATTTCACCCACATGCATGAGATTATCTGTTCGTGGAATGGGAGTGCTGGATCTTGGGGGTTCAAAGTTGGGTTCTCGTTTTGGTGTCAGTGGTTGTTCAACTTTTGGCTGATCCACAGACTGCTGTTCTAGGGGATGCTCTACAACAAACTCTACTGCGATCGGATGCTCTGCAACAGACTGCTGATCCAAGAGAGGCTTCACATCTGACGACTCTTGAAAGACTGAAGATGCCAGTCTCTCAATGGGATATTCTTGGATAATGGATGTCGCAAGTGCCTCTAGTTGCTGCTCTCTTGTAGATTGAGTCAACTCTTGTTTGAAAATGTCATCCAGCTGCTGTTTAAAGTGATCTGCATCTCTTTTCAATACGCTATCTGGATCCACTGATTGTGCAGGAGTCAGATACTCATTAGGAGTGTCTGGTGACTGTTTGTGATCTGATGTGTCTTTGGATGCTTGAATCGATTGCAGAAACTCTGACAAGTCACTCATTTTTTGATCCAGGTTTGGTTTAAAGTCATTCACAGTCTCTGGACTTGACTTGGGCTCTTTCTGGTCAGATTTGTGATCAGGGACAGAAGAGAGACTCTTGTTCAAGATGCTATACTCTACCATCTCTGGCCCTTGCTCTAAAACAGCTGAAAATCCAACATCATCATCCAAGAGTTTTGTCAGACTGGAAGCAGGTGAAAATTGAGGTGTTTGCTGTTGAATTTCCTTGTCTATTTTTGCTAGTAAATGGTCCATAGATGTATCTTGCCATTTGACATCCTTTGGTGGTGTTTTGAGAATGTCGGAATGCGTCTTGTCCAAATTGTGGTTTGTCAGTGATTGTCTCAACACAGTGGTTGGTGTAGGATCCACTGTTGATCTCAACACAGTGGTTGTACGATCGACTGGTGGATCTGAAAAGAGTGCTCTCTTGACTGGCGACTCTCCAACAGATGGTGGTAGAATAGGATCTCTGACATCTGCAACAGCATCTGGATCCAGCATCCGCTCTAGGAAATACTGATACATGGATTCCACCAACTGCTTTCCAAGTTCCAACACTCTTTTGTCGTTATCCAGTGAATCTAATGGCTCGAACGGACGCATGTGTGATAGTTTGACAACCAATGGTGCTTTTGAGACTAGATATTCTCCTTGCACGAGTCTATAGACGATCGAAAGCAATTCTTTGTCATATTGATTGATCTGGGACAGAATGATGGGTCTTCCAAGCAAGTAATCACACAATTCAAACACTTGCATCCTGACAGCAAGTGATTGAGTTCTGAATTTGTACAAGAGAGGCAGAAACTGTCTCAAGAGTGGCAAATGACATTGATGGGTCATTCCACGTTTGGAATAGTGTCTGATACAAGATCCCATAACAAAAGAACAGACAATTTGACAGAGTTGCTGTGTTCGTTGGTTGTAGATGCCCAAATGCCAGCTCAAGATTTGGTTCATCAAGTGCTTCCACAGACTCTCATGATCCTGCAGTGAAGTGATGGGACAGGTGCAGACAATGTGTTTGACGAGATAGAATCCAAAGAGAGCAAAAGACTCCATTTCACGGTCATTGTTGGGACTATTGTCAATTCAAAAGCCTAGACAGAAACAGAGACAGCTGTTCAAAGTAGTATCCAAAAGCAGATTGCAAATCAGTGGGTTCTAGACAACTGTCAAAGTCGTGTGATCGTTTGTGTTTGTTGAGAGCATGCAAAGCCATGATTTGAGCACATTTGACTCTGATTTCATACCCCTTTTCATCAAACAGTGAAATAAACGTGTGTGGATGCAAGTGTCTGAGTTGGTGTAAGCACCAGAGCCTGTGCTTGATGACAGCTTGCTTGTTTGGTAGTTTGTGTGAAATGTGGTTGGTGTCTCGCAAGTCTTGTTCTGTGCTACGAGTGATGGCGTTGGAGAGCAACCACTTTTGTAGTTTTTGGTTTTGGATCTGAGACAAGAGTTGAGACAAGAGGTCCCAGTTGTCTTCAGAACAGCTCAGTTGAAGCAAGAGGGGTAGTAGAAAGGCTAATCCCTGTGGATCGTGTGAAATCCACTCTCCAAAGAGCAAGATGGTTTCATCCACTTGTAATGGCTCCTTTTCAGATGGGCGATACAGAAGTGCCATCAACTGACAGTAGATAGCCATGGAGGTATCCAGTTCCTGTCCCAGATTGGTGTAAATGTCATGCATCTTGTCAAACAATCTTCTGTCCCAGAGTCCAATCTGGTTCAAGTGTCCAAACACATGCTTCAGAAACAACAGAGGCTTCATCATTCTGTGTCTGTTTTGGAGTCTCTTGTAAAACACCAACAAACACACATAGCAATCAACAATCTGCTGTTTTCTTGAGAGATCTTGTGTTCTTTGAGACAATCCACGCAGTAGTCGCTTGATGAGTGATTCCAACAGATACAGCGAACGCTGAGAGTCATCTAGTTTCTGATTCAGCGACTCTACAAAGATCTTGAAGTATGGCGTCAGACTTTGGTATCCCAACAGAGAGATAAAGCAATCACACAACACATCCAACAATCCCAAGTGGTTTTCGACGTAAAAGAGTCTGATCAAGTGTTCCTGTTCGAGATGTGTGATTGAGATCGACAACTGCACAAACAACAGATATCGAATGTCTAGGTTGTTTGATGTTGATTTGTGCTTGAGTTCCAAGTACTGAGAGTGGTTGATTCCAGCGAGTGTGAGTTGACAGCAATAGAGTGTTTTTCTGTCTTGGATTGGGATTCTGAACTGTTGTTGAAGTATTGGAAGCAGATTAGAGACCAAGAGGTCAATTTCTGGATGCTGTACCAAGTAGTGCACCAAATGTTGGAATTTCGCGTCCCAAAGTGACATCTGTCGGAAAGAGTTGTTGTATTCTATGTGCGTGAGTGAGTGTGACTGTGCGTGTGAGCGCGGTTGTCTGTTCATCGGATGTCGGTACCTGTCATCTGAACAACTATCTCTCTTACTGGACAGACAGATGATAACAACTTTTAGAAATAACGAGCAATCAGGTAACTCTCGACAACAGCCACCATCGACATCACTCCCACCAGAAGGAGTGTAAAGTGAAAGTCAAATGGAAATCCATAGCCATTGGAGATGGACCAAGACCACAAGTAACCAGACATGGCAGGCCCTAGTGAACTATTGTCAATCAACATACCGCACGAGAGACGCACTGACTTGTCCAAAGCCGTGTACAGTGCCAAGAGATGCCTGATTGGGTGTAGAATCATTGACAAAAATAATGACTGGAATGTAACCGATGACAGATGCCAGTGTCTTGCCTGCCAGAAGAGCAAACAAGAGCCAAAAAATGATGGATTTCTCTGTGGTTGTGTATCCTTGTTCCAACAATTGTCCAGAAATGGATCTTGCTACATCAGTACAGAATGGCAAGGCGCACGAAAAGACAGCCATGAGAATGGCAGCCAGTCTAAACGTCTTGACGTTGCCGATCGTGTGTTCGAGATACGGATAAATCACCAATTGCACAAACACTTGCACAAACCCAGACAGAGAGAGTGCAAGTCCAATATCATATGAAGTAAATGCCAGCCCGCCGTGTGACAATGGCTCAGCCACGTACAGAGCGTAAACTTCCTCATAAACAACAGTCACAAGACACCAAGTGGCATAACACAGAATAGAGAGACATACTTTGGAGTTCAGCACTTGAGACAGTGGCAAAGGCGTCGAATTAAAAGATTGGATCGACGTGATGCTCTCGCCACGCGTAGGTTGTGGAATCAGCAGCTCTTCCTCTTCTGAGATCGTGTTGATGGATGTTCTGGGTCTCTTTGATCTCAAAGTCTCGTCCATGATGAGCATCCCAAGAATAGCACCAAGCATGGAAATGACAGCGCTCACGAGACATGGCAGCAGGTAGGGATACCTTTTGAACAGTAAAGAGTCGCCAAACAGCCATGGATACTGTTCCACTGGATTGACCAAGATGCCACCAAGCATCGGACCAAAGATCGTGCCAAGACCATAAGCAGCTTCCCAGTACGAAAATGCTTGCCCTCGATTGGATTCGTCAGTGACTTCACCCAGCATGGATTTGATGACACTTGAATCAGATTTGGTACCCAACATTGCCATTCAGCAGCCCATTGAGAGTTCTCAATACGATGGCAAACGTAAAGCTCTCTGAAATACCAAATAAAGCACAAGTAATCGCATTGCCAAACAATCCAACAATAATCACTGGTCGCCTTCCAATCTTGTCGCTTATCCAGCCCCAAGGCAGAGAAGTGACAAGCTGAGCAATACAGAAGCTGGAAGCAATCCAGCCAACATAGCGTCCCAGTTCCGTCTCATCTTCTGTCAGATGGAAGCCCTTGACCATGAAATACACAAACGGAAACAAGATTCCAAACTGTACTGGTTCTACAAACGTGACTATGCATATCATGATGATTTGTTTTGTAGGGAGCGGTGTCCTCTTTGAAATCAGCGGTTCAGATTCATCAGACATTGTCAACAATTTCCTACGCGTTTTGATGTCACAGGAAGAAAGTGACCAAGTGGAAATACCACAGCATACTGAACCTACGGAACCTATTGAATCATCGGAACCAGTGGAACCAATTGTTGGTGAACAGGAAGACTTGGATACTCCAAAGATGACCCGACAGCACTCTGAGGACATCCATGCAGCCCATCGCACACTGGAAAGACTCGAAACAGAAGGATACGTTGAGACACCAGACTCTCAAGCACCAAAGAAGGATTCTGACACTGACTCTGTTCAAGAATCGATTCAAGAGTCGATTCAGGAATCCATCCATCCAGAGGAAGAAGTCAATGATATGACACATCTGATTCAGTTGTTTGGACAACAACACAACAAGTTTTACTACTGTGGATTCGTGTACAAAAAGAATGAACTGGGTGCTAATGGCAAACCATTGACACAGAGAGACAATGTTGGACATCAAGGACAGACAGACAGAGGTGGAGAGTGGTCCAAGTGGTGGATGGAGCTCTGGGGACCTGTTTTGCAATTGTGGCGTTGTCCAGACGAACTTGCTAGATTTCCATACGAAGCACAGTTGGATCCAGACAGATTCATCACCAATGAGTTTGATCCACCATTGGCACTCGTCAATGCCATCAAATCTCTTCATCAAGCACCCATTTACATCAACATTGCAAACGTGATCACAGAACTCTTTGACCAGGATTTCAAACCACCCTTGAAGCGTACTTGACTTGATTGTAGATGGACCGCCGCCTCCAGTGCCATACACCAACTTTTTTGGACTCTCGACTGCTGGATCAAATCTGTACACTTTTGCAGCTTACTCTCCCATCCAAGCCAACAACTGGGTCGCTGCCATGCGACTGGTGGCTTTTGAAATCGAAAAGCTCAACCGAACCTTCACTTGGAGAATCATGAAGCGACCGACTGTTGTCAACTGCTGGCATCATTTTGGCATCAGACCCAACTTTTCTCAATCGTTTAGAGAAGAAATCAAACATGAAGGGTCTCTGCAATGTCGATTTCCCTATGCTACCATGTGGCGAGAGTTTTACGTCGTGTTGACATCAAAATACATTCCAGCAGAGACCTATGCATCTTCTAATCTGTTGGAAAAGATGCTTGGTAAGAAGACACAACAGCAGGATTACTCCAAACGAGGAACATTATTGTTCTATGCAGCCAAAAAGGATGTCAAGAAACGACCACCTCTCTTCACGATGGAACAAGTCGATCAAGCTTACATCCTGTGGCCTGAAAAGCCAGAACTGATTGAGATGAACATGCTACAGATCGGACAAGTGCATGGTGTCATTCAACATCCCAACCAATCACGACCTGGCTCAATGCAATCGATGGACGAAACAGAAGAACCAAGAACACTCTCAAACTACAGCAGTGGATTCCCAGTTGTGCAATCTGATTCTTCTCTTTTGGATCTTGTCGATGGCAGAGATCAACGACCACCACCATCCACACTCATGATCATGGCACCCACAGCACACGATCTCTACCAATGGATGGCTGGTATCATGGGTGCCTTTTCAGTCGACAGTGATCCACACGTGGAAGAAACACAAGTCCAAGAGCTCCTGGAACCCACTGAAGATCCATGGCCAACAACTCTCTTTATGAGTCTGCAAGAAGTGAGTGGTATAGCCATGGACACACCAGCAAGTGAAACCATCATCTATTACAAGCACTATCTGACACAAAAAACGTCCTTTTCAAAGCAATCCAAACTCAGAACATGGTCAGAAGCCATTGCCAAGGGAGAATGGGAACGCAAAGTCACCGAACGCAAAATCGTTGATCAAAAACTCAAAGATTTACGTGTCCAAGTCAGACGTATCAGACAAGTGTTGATGAAACAAGGGATTCAGTTGCCAGACACAGATCCCAGTGAAAAAGTACAAAAAATGTGTGAGCAAATGCCAAGTTTCAGTGAAGTGTTTATGGCTTTGATTGGTGCCATTTCACCAACAACCATTCCATCTGAATCATCAAGATCCAAATCTGTCAAATCAGCAACCAGTGTGTCATCCAGCAACGAAGATGGCAGTGTCAGTGTGGATGATGATACGTCAGAAGGCTCACAATCTGAACTTGACTCTGAATCTGATGAAGAATCACTGGATTCGTATGCCAAATCCCTCTTGTCTGAAAAGGCACTCTTTCTGATTTTAGCTTTCTCCAGAATCAGATGCACCACAGGAATCTGAAAACGAAGCTGAAATCTATGTCAAAAACTCTCTTTTGCAACAACTGGCACAAGATGGACCCAAATCAGCCAAAGGCAAACAAACACAGAATCTGATTTCAGCTGTCAAATCGTCCATTGTCAAACCACAGACAGAGTTTCACAAAGACTCTTTGATCAATCGTACACAAGAACCAGAGGATTTCTCACAGGGAAGTGGACCATTATTGGGTCAAGTGGATCCAGAACGTGACAAGCCAAAACTGGATGGTGGATTGTTGGGTGAAATGCAAAGACGTGAACAAAACAAGCAACTCTTGAAACAGGGACTGATTCCATCGTTGGATGAAACCAAGCGACAAGAGATTGAAATTGAACGCGCACGCGAACGACAACGCTTGTTTGAACAAGGCTTGACACATCCACTTGATCTTGCAGAGCAATTGGTTCAAATGCTCAAGGAAGTCAATCTGAGTACACAAACCAACACACAAATCAGTGGGACACTCATTGGGATCATGAATCACGTTCTGATGCACAAGATGCAAAAGAGTGCTAGAATGAGTGTGATTGAGCCTGGATTGATGATGCCTATGATGGCACCCATGTATCCGCAGATGATGAATCCCATGAATCCAATGATGTATCCACAATCAGTGTCTTCCAGATCCTTCAAGTCCAAGACATCTACTTCTGGATCACTTCCAAAGCGATCAGAGCAGGAGTCAGAATCAGAGTACTCCAGTAGCTATGCCACAGAATCAGAAAAGCGATCGACAACCACTCTAGAATCCAATCAGCACCTGCTCTCTGGTAGCGGCACAACATCCTCTGAAGAAGAGGAAGAAGAGGAGTCATCAGAGACCTCTAGCTCTGAAGATGAGCCACTTGCCAAGCAACCACTGATTCCACCACAAAGTCTGCAAGGATTTGTACCCACACGTGGACTCTTGGCTTCCAGACAGCACCCAAAAGATGATTCCAGTGAAGGATCAGTCTCTGAAACTAGTGACTAAATGTTTATGAAGTCAAAGATAAAGTCACTCACACACAGTCCCTTGTGTCTCTGATTCATTTCTCTTAACCATTGATCTGTCTGTGCCAGTGTCAGAAACTCGTTATCACCAGCTTCCTCTACAATCACCAGATCCTTGATTCTCCTGCACACATACTTTTTGTCATGGTAACTAATCGTCTGCAGTGGATCAAAGTCCAACTGACCCCAGAGAACAGTATCGCCATACTTGACTGCGCGCATCTGCAAACTTTCCCAACAAGATGGATTGGCTCCTTGGACGAAAGACACCCCAAGAAATCTTGAAACAGAACCAACGAGCACTCTCAAAAGCACAACGAGACTTGGACAGAGAACGCCAAAAGCTAGAACAACAAGAAAAGAAACTCATCAGCGATATCAAAACCAAAGCCAAACAAGGTCAAATGGGACCAGTCAAAATTATGGCCAAGGATCTCGTGAGAACGAGAAGATACATCCAGCAGTTTTACAACACAAAGACACAACTTCAAGCACTTGCGTTGCAGATTCAGACCTTTTCGTCTAACCAGCAAATGGCGACGAGTATCAAGGGTGTCACGAAAGCACTCAAGAGTATGAATTCGAGAATGCATTTGCCACAGATTCAGAAGATTATGATGGATTTTGAACGAGAGAGTGAAGTCATGGACATGAAAGGTGAGATGCTAGGAGATGCTGTTGATGATGCGTTGGAAGACGATGAGGAAGAGTCAGAAGACATTGTGAATCAGGTTTTGGATGAGATTGGCATCGAAATGGGATCCAAAGTACTCGCACTGACGATAGTTGGCAGATGTGCCGCAACCAGCGCTTGAAAAGGAAGATGATCTGCAGCAAAGATTGGCTAGCTTGCGTAAAGAGTGATTTACTTCAAGAGCTTCTTGATTTCTTCAGATGCTTCCTTTGTAGCCTTGACATCCTTCCATTCAAAGTTGCCCAAGACAACCGGTCCTTCAGCAGCCAAGAGAACAGTCAAGACGAGATGAGCAACTTTGGCTTCATCCTTGACAACGTGGTAGCCGGTAACGAGTCCGTGAGACTCACATTCTGAGATACCCATGCGAGCCTTCTTCTCGTCACCGAGTTGATCCAAAGAAAAGGCCATGGTGCCGCATTCTTTGATGATCTGTGAAAAGACCATTCTAGAAGTCTTCATCTTGAGTTGGTAAGTGGCATCTGGGTTGCGCTTGAAGACAGTCGTTCTGACGTTGGACTGCTTTGTCTTTCCAGATCCAGTGGTCAACATCACATCGAGAGCATAGACTTCTCCTTCCTTGAATTCAAACGACACTGGCTTCTGATCCTTTGGTGGCTTGAACTGGATCTGATTAGGACCATCCAAGACATTCTGAAGCAATTGCTGAGAGACCATGCCTTCCATTGGCTCAACTCCAAAATCAGCACAGATCTTTTGAACGATCTCCACTGCTTGCTCAGAAGTGTTGCCTGGCTTGACAACCTTTTTCAATGCCTGGGTGGCAAGATACGTTGCTTTCAAGACGTTAGCAGTGTCTTCATCAGGCTGTCCAAGAACCAGTGTTTGTGCTGCCTGGGTAATGTATCCATCCACATGAGCACCCAACTCGATTCTCACAACATCACCCTCCTTCAGAATGTACTTTGCTTCTGGATCAGATGGAATTGGGGCCACATGACACACCAACTCGTTCACAGACACACTCGTTGGAAAAGCAACACCCTTCTTGATCTTCTCATCAATTTCCGAAGCCAATTGAGCAATTGTCTCATTACCAATTCTAGTCAACTCATACACTGACTTGCCAGGAGTGCACTCACTCACCACCTTTTTCAATGCTTCTAACATTATGGAATGTACTGTTTGTGATTTCTCCTGCTTGTTTGTAGCGATTGACCTGTGCGTCTGTAAGAGACATTTGAAGAAAAGTGCTCGAAACGCGACAGAAAAATTGAGCATCCTCACTCTCAGTTGCTGCAGGTGCTTTGGAGACCAGTCTTGTATTTGGTCGTCTACCAAGTAGATTGGCAGTCGCAAAAGACAAGATCTGATCTCTGGCAGCAGTCTTGGATGGAATTTCACTGTGTTTGAATCATAGAGCGAACTGGGAGTTTATCATGGCTTGTTCTTGATTGTTGTAGGGTTTGTCTTACCTGGAACTAATGTCAGATGAAATACTATCTGGTTCAAAATTTGGAGCGTTTGGATCAACAGTTGACATACACTCTCCGCTGCTGCTCTCTGTGTAGCCTTTGTCGCACTGGCATTTACCTGCCCATCCATTCCAAGTGGAGTGTAGTTTGCAGCCTAGGATGAGATGGATTACTCTTGCATGCACCATTTTCAACATGCCGGCCAATGCCACAATCACAATACTTGGCATTCACTTGCCACACAGCCTCATCAGGGCATTCATAACACACGTTCTCTGACTCTCTGTATCCGCTATCACAGACACACTTGTCAGATGCTTGGTCATAGTGTTGGTGATCTGCACACGGTTTCACACACACAGCGTTGGAAAAGACGTAACCATTGCCACAGTTGCACCTGAGTGTCTGCCAGTTGAAGTGAGCGTGACGTGGGCAAGGTGGTAGGCCATGTGACTCCTTGGATCACTGATTTCATGTACCACTCCATAGCCTTTGAATAGTCTGCTTGGAAGCTATCCCCCTATTCGAAACACTCTCTGACGCTGCACTTAGCTTCATTGTGCCCTTGGTCAGCTGCCTTGGGATACCACCTCATTGCTTCTCTGTGGTCTTTCTTGAAAAGTATATCAGTTTCATAAAAAGTGCCAGATCGTTTTGTGCGTTTGAGTCTATTCATGGTGGATTTCATGCAGCACTTCATATATTCAAGTAGACTAAGATCCATTCCTCAGCCGAAATAGTGGAGAAGACTGATACCCTACTCTTGGCTACAGTGATATTCCAAGTCCTGGCTGTCAAACAGTCTACATTGACACCTACCCGCATAGTAACAATCGCTGATGCAGCGCATAGCAAAAATACTTTCTAGCTGGCAGCAGGCTGCCACCAGTCCACAGCACACTTGTAGCTCGGTCCGAGAACAAGCCCTGTCCTGAAGCGGGTTCCAATTGACTTGATTGCTTTACCATTTCCCTAGTCTAAAGCATGGAGTTAGTCTCAAAAGCGCGATGGTGATCTTGCAGCACGCCACCGAGTCCTCACAGACTTGCCATCATCCAGCAATATCCCTCAAATCATACAGAGATTCCATGAGCAGAGATGATCGCCTCAGCACGAATACAGGTATGATTGGTGTGACAAAGCTTTCTTGGGGTTATGCGATGTAATTATAGAGGCAGCAATTAGACGAATGCTGCATGAATTGGGTAGATCGGCTTGTCTGTATCCAAGGAATCTAAATGCTCTTCATCGAGATGAACGATAATGTTACTCGTGTCAATAGTCAAGGCGTTGAGACACATAGCTTGGAGCTTATCAGCGAAGCTGCACTCCTTTCTGGCATGCACGTTATCTGTCCGTTTCTGATGTTGCCGTCGCGGATGCTCGCTGTGCAGTCATAGCAGTATCAGAAGATGACGCCTGACTTTCACCACATTCCACACTGCTACCAAATCGTAGAAAAGGCGGATTCGTATAAGCCAGCCCAACAACCACGGTCAAAATGGAAGGTTATTTCCTTCGTTGTGGAAATGATCATGAGATGCCAAGAATTTAGCCTATTTTCTCAAACAGGAATAAGTGAGTATATGTCAGCTCTTCATACTTGCAAAGTGCACCGTTCTATTCATCCATCTTGGCACAACACCAACATGCCACATCTTTGATGTTTGAAATTATGCATCGTATCGGCATCTGATGTTGTATTATGCTGTGCTCTTGAGGTATCACATTTGTTTGTGCACACCGTACTCGCACCGAGACATGATCAGTAGAGTCTGCACAGATACGCTCGACCAACGGCATTACCAGGCTGTTGATGAATGGGTCATGAGATGATATGGCAAAAGACTAGACTGCATATGTTTAGCTGAAATGACACCACATGGCTGGAAAGTGGCTGGCTTTCCAAAGCTCAATCTCCCGAAGATGGAAGAGAGCGAGGAGTTTGAAATTCCAGAGGATGCCGATGTGCTAGAGCCATCTTGGCTAAAAATCTTGCGATGTGCGAGAGTATCTCTGCCAGCTCCAAATGACAGCAACTGTGTCAATTACGTCAGTGTCAACAATGGAGCACCGGTATTGGAGACACGCTTAAAGGAGTTCTTTGTGATGATGCTTCACCTCGGTGAGCACAGGGTCATGCAATTCAAATCTCTTGAGAACCTTCCAAGCCACCAGACACTGCAGATGACACATTTTGTGATGCAGCTCGATAACCCAAAGAAAATGCCTGTCTTTCACTTGATGCGAAGCAGGGTTCAAAGAGCAAGGCCAAGAATCTCTATCGTGTTTTGAAAGAGAGGATCCACACTGCCTTACTCTCAAGGGAATGACTGCGAGTATGTGAAGTCGATCGCCCGTCTAAACCCAAAGGAGAGGGAAGGATTGTGCGTCATTCCTCAGTTGTGGAAGAAAATACTGCTGTCGGCTGCCAGTAGTATGCTGCCAATTCTTGCGGACCACATGCAGAGAAGGTTTCATCAAGAATATCATGGAGAGTTCTTCCATACCATGAGCAGTCTCTACATGGTCACTGTCCATGGCCAATGACTACATGGCTATATGAGAGTCAAGGATGGAGTTGAAAGAGAAGCGCTGTCTCAACTCTTGAAAGTTGTGGCAAACAAGCATCTCTATCTGAACGACAAGCAGGTTATAGAGTTACCATGGGCCAAGGATTTCTTGGATGTACTCTCTATTTGGGTTGAAACAGTCCGCATTGTCCCTCCTTGGCTTTTTGACAGCGCACATGATGTTACATGCCATGTACTGTAGTGGTATTTAGCAACTGTCCTAAAAGTTGGCGATTAATTTTTTTAATCGCGTTTCATTTTGCGTGAAATCAACAATAACATAAACGTTTCCTCTACAGCAGACTAGTCGTCAATGGGTGTGGGATACGGAATGAGCACCGCGTACTGGTCAATGGTCTGTGGAGTCTTCTTGGTGAATGCACGGTAGTAGATGGGAGGGAGCAGCCAATAGAGCTTGTTTCCGTTCTCGCCAAGCTCCTTCAAATGGTCTTCTGTGCCTCTGTTGATTTCGTGGCTTCTGCCAACAGTTATCTGAAATCCACCAACTCTGTGCATCCATGCATCAATGCCAACAAAGTTTTTGGTTTTTGGGACATAGAGCTGCCTTGGTGCTTGATTGGGCATGATGTCCTCGGCAACAATTTTCTGAGAAGATGGAATCTCGATCTCTGTCTCCTCTGGCTTGTCTCTTGTGTTTCCATGCACCAGCCTTCTACATTTGAAGCGTCCACCCTTCTCCAGCATCCCAATAGCGTATGGCTCGAATATGTATCCACAGAATGCAGCAGCAAGTGGTTCCCCGCCAACAGATTGCAAAAGCGCTTTCATCGTCTTCCTGGCTTCGCTTCCGTGTCTCTGCACAATAAAATCAATGGCGACAGGCGATGCATATGCGACAGATGAATCCGAGTATGGTGGCTCAGAAGTCATGTGGATCAGCGAGTGCACAACTTTGGAGTTCTCAGTGATGTCAGAGTCAATCCCTACTGAACGGATGCACTCGTTTAGACTGCACTTCTGACATGCCTTGTATAGCAACGTGCGTGCCTCGTTTGAAGTATCTTCGAGGACATACCGAGGAATCCCCCCAAGAATGCTGTAACGCTCCTTCCAGTCAGCAACATTGAAGAGTGTAGCAATGCGCTCCAGCTCAGACTCTGTCCACACGGGCATGTAAAAGTACTGGACAACTGGAGGCTTTTTGAAGTCGTTGATGAGTTCACGCCTTGGTGAGGTCGACAGCACAAACATTCCCGCATCGATGTCGAAATGGCTGAGATCGCTTTCTTTCTTATACTTGCCATCAAACAGACACCACAGGTTTCGACTCCAGAAGTCGTGGTCAATCAATGGAGGTGGGTTGAGCAGCTCAAAGACACCACCTTTTCCGTCATAGTAGATCAGAAAGGGACTGTAGATGAGGAGCACACGCTGGTTCTTCTTGACAAGCTGCCACAAGAGATAGTACAGAAACAGACTCTTGCCGATGCCAGGTGTTCCGGTGATGAGCACCTTCTGTGGGGCTCGTTTGAGAGAGGATGCAATGCTAGGATAGCAATCTCGAATGTAGATGCGATCCAATCTGGACGAGGGAATCTGTTCCCGAAACACAAGATATTCTTCTTGCTCCACAGCCTCACCCAGTTTGTTGAAGAAGGGAACTTTGCATGGTGTCTGAAGATCAAGCCTTGGACTTTTGGTTTCATGAGCAGCACTAGCATCCACAATCTTGTCGTATCGGTGGTTGAGGTCCTTGAGTTCTTTCTCGAGAATATTGAGTTCGACAGTAAGAATCCGTTTTTGCTTATAGTCTTCCTCAGCTTCAAGAGCAATCATGGTTTTTCGTATTTCAGCTTCCTTTTGCTTGATTTCCTGCTCAATTTGAGTGAGTTTCTGGTTCAAGTCAATCATTTGGAGGAAAGAACAAGCGTGCCCAGCCATGTGGCAGCAGCTGCATCCATTGCCACTAATGCTGTCACTCGTGAGTTGGGTATTATGAGTCGATGCCCATGATTACTCAGAGTACTCATGAGTGTGGTAGCAAAATCAAGTAAACAAGCTCACAATGCATGTTTAAGGAGTTGAACCATCTCGATTGTCTCTGGAGCCAAAGAGCATCGAGTGGGAGTGGCTAGATCTGTTCCTGAGAGAAGGCACTCTCTGCAGAGACGCTAGATGCCTCTAGATCATCTTGGCCATGGCAGCAAGCGTTGGAAACTCGTCTTTGTGTCTTCCAGTAATCAACGGTGTCTGTGTGGTCTGGGCAGTCCGCAGACACATCAAAAGTCGGCTGTTGACCAGACACTAGGAAATTCATGCAAGCTTGAGTGAGTAATCATGGGTCGAGTCAATAATGCAACTCAAACTCAGATCAAAGGCTGATTACGCATGAGTTGTGAGTGTGGTTGAGTTGAGTGACAGCCTTACGAGCAGCGCAACTCATCTTTGACAGCTTACTGCAGCTAAGCACATCTTGGACATTTTAGCGCTGCTTGATTGCAAGCTGAGACTACGGGCTGTCATCCACATCCTTTATATCTTGGTGTTTCTGCTTTTCAGATGCATGAGGATCAAGGCACAGCAGAGTCCATATTACAGTAATCGTCCCACTGCTTCTGTGTCTGCTTCTCCTTCCAGTCCATACACTTTTTGAATACATTTGGGTCCAGTATCAGCACAGATGTTGTCATGGCCAAGTCATCTCCATCTACCTGCTTTGAACCAGGCTGCAGACGGTTGAAAACATTCGACTTGTAGTCGACTGTCAATACCTTGATTTGTATCCTGACCTCATACCGTCCATCAACGACTGGTTCTGGCGAGACAGACACAACACTCATCTTGACCACTGGCAGTCCCCCAGTGTTGAGTCCATCAAAGAAGCCGTGCATGTCTCTAGACAGTGCCAGTCTGTTACTTGGATTTCTGTCAAAGCTGCGGTAGCTTTCGTACTTTCTGCAATGCTCGCCAGACATCAAGTGGCAACTTTCAGCCATTCCTAGAGGACCAAACACCGAATATTCCTCGATTTTCTGGTACTTGAACTCGTCTGTTGTGTTGGCAAAGTACGAGAATTCTGTGGCAATCTGCGACATGCTCTCCTGCGGTGACTCTGAATCCATTGGCTTGTAGTCCTTGAATCGTATGCGGCGCAGACTTTCATTTGAAGCAGACTCGGCCAGTGCAACCTGTGATGTGATCTCATGTCCATTCATAGGCGACCCCATTGTCACTTCTTCATTTTGGAGCTGGCTATCAAATCTGAGGGCTTGCTCTTTTGACTCAAACAGAATGTGCACCATCAGAGTCTTGTCCTCGTAGTAGATTGCCTGTGGATGGCTGGGGTCGTAGTATCCAATACCCAGGTCTGCCAGTCGGTACACTCTTGAGCGGACTCCCTTGGTGTGCAGAGCATCAGCAACAGAGCCTGTCACCAACCACAGTCCTGTGTCAACTCTAGCCTTCTTGCTTGATTCCACAACTGCTACAGCATCCACAATCTTGTCGTATCGGTGGTTGAGGTCCTTGAGTTCTTTCTCGAGAATATTGAGTTCGACATTAAGAATCCGTTTTTGCTTATAGTCTTCCTCAGCTTCAAGAGCAATCATGGTTTTTCGTATTTCAGCTTCCTTTTGCTTGATTTCCTGCTTAATTTGAGTGAGCTCTTGCTTCAAGTCAATCATTTAGGGAAAGAACAAGCGTGCATACGACCCTAAATTGCATGCTACTACGTCGTGTGATCTAAAGCACTCTGCAATGCTTTTCGATCATATTCCAACGAGACAGACCCGTAGCTGAAAGCAATGGAGAGGTGGCGCTCTACTTTGTCAAAACAGACACTGCCTAGGAGCCAAGCAAAGATGCATTGAGATTTCACAGGGCAGCGTGCCTCATCTGGAGAATGGCTGGTGGTGCTGAATCTGAGGATGAAGAGTGTCCAGATGACTTTGACACACCATATGTTCCTTCAGGACTGCCAACCAAGGAAGTGAACCGTTGGCTTGGCTCTAGTACGACTTTGATTGCAGACGATGATGATCACGCTGTCGAGTTATTGTAAGAGGCTCAATTTCTGTATAAACCTTTTTGAATCTGCCCGCGAAGATCTCTCTTAGGCTGCCACTCAAAAGTACTCTGACTACTCATGAGATTGGTAGAGTGGAGTAAACAAGCTCAGAATGCGTGTTTGACAAGTTGAACTATCTTCATCGCGTGTGGAACAAATTGACTGAGATCAGATCCAGATGCAAAGGCATGCTCTGCAGACACACTGGATGCCATTTGCCGTGACTGATTTTGTGCAATGACGACAGATCACATCCTGACGAATGGCAGTGTGTTGTGGAACGAGAGTCTGTAGTGTGTTGCAAGAGTTCATGTGGAAGGTACATGCTGAGAAAAGCACCAATCTCGAGTTCATCTGACAAACATCAGACATTTGACTCTTCAAATCTTGCCGCTGTTCTGCACAGATGTCGTACAGACGCAACGAAAAAGCAGAGGAGGAACTAGCACTGGCTATCAAGAAAGCACTTGCACAGGATGAGTCTGCACCGAAGCAAAAGCATGTCAGATCCACTATTCTGTACACTTGGGACGTGCAAGGCCCTGGATCATTCTTTACAGCCATCAAATCGTTTCCATTGCTTGGAGATGAAGTAGTGTCCTTCAAAGCACTGATTGTCTTCCACAAAGTGGTGCGCCAGGGACATCCACTGGCCTTAAAAGAAGGCATTGCGAACAAGTCCTGGTTGGATCAACTGACGAGACAAGTGTCATCCTTTGCTGGTTCCAACTACAGTGCACTCATTCGTGGCTACTCGGAGTATCTCAAAGCCAAGCTTGAATTCCACGCTCGTTATCCAGCATTTTCTGGTACGTTTGACTATGAAGAGTATGTGTCTTTGAGAGGTGTGGATGATCCAGATGAAGGATTTGAGACCATCCATGATCTCCTGCAGCTCTTGGGAAAACTGGATTCGTTCCAGAAGCTCTTGTTCAGCAATCTGCGTGCTGTAGGTAACAATGAAGCCAGAATTTCTGCTCTTGTACCATTGGTCGAAGAGTCACACGGATTGTATCAGTTTGTGGTATCGATGATGTCTGCCATGCATCAAAGTACAAAGATTGACGATAGTTATTGGATCTGTTGAAGTCTTGGCACCGCTCAGACAAAAGTTCAACCAATCGCATTACCAGTTGTTACAATTCTACGAAGATTGCAATGGATTGCGATACTTGACTTCTCTGATTGCCATTCCAAAGTTGTCACACGATGCACCAGACTTTTTGGGACAGGGTCAACCCACCAAACAGCCCAAAAAGCGATCTGATGATGAATCCAAGCGCATGTTGAAACAGCAAGAAGATGAATTCAGACGCATGCAAGAACAGGAGCTTGAAATGCAGCGACTGGAAGAAGAGCGATTGATGGAAGAACGCCGGAAGATGGAAATGGAAGCCCAAAGACGCTCAGAGTTTGAAATGATGCAGCGTCAGGAACAAGAACGCTTCCGTTTGCAGCAACAGCAGCAGGAACAACAATTGTACCAATCCAGACTCATGGATGCCACTTCACAGTTGGAATACTTGCGAAACCAGCATTTGCAAGACAGATCGTTGCTTGAACAGTACAACATGAAAGTGCAGCAGTTGGAACAGCAATTGTCTCATCTGTCAATGCAATCGCAACAAACTCTCTCAAAGGATGATCAAATCAAGCGTCTGGAACAAGAAATCGAGCAGTGGAAGCAAAAGTACGATGCACTTGCCAAATTGTATGCTCAGTTGCGCAAAGAACACTTGGATCTCTTGCAAAAGTACAAGCAATTCAAAGACCAAGGCACTAAACAAACAGACGATGCTCGCAAGATCGTGGATCAATCAAAACAAGAACTCCAAAAGAAACAAGATGAACTCATGCAAGTGATTCTGGAACGCAACCGCTTGCAAGACAACACTGACAGAATCAGATTGCAGTATGAGCAAGAATTGCAGCGACTGAAACTGGAAATTGAACAATCCAAGCAAGCGTTGACTGAAATCTCTTCCAGCAAAGGTGCTGAAGTCCAATCTCTTGTTTCTAGATTTACTGCTGAACAAGCACACTTGGAATCACTCATGCAACAGAAACTACAAGAAATCTCAAGACTCCAGTCTCAAATCTCTGAACTTGTGGCAAAGAGTGAAGTTGAGAAACGCATGCATCAAGAAGAACAGAGTGTCTTGCAAGCATCTTTGGATCAAGCATTGTTGGTCCTTGCAGATTACCAGAAAGAAACCAACCAAGGCATGGGACAACGAGATGTGCGCATTACTGAACTTGAAAACGCACACAAGCAGCTCTTGAACCAAATGATGGACAATGTATTGGATACGTGTGTCAAGCAAGTCCAAGATGCCTTGTTTGTGTTTGAATCACCACAAGAATCCAGTCAAAAGCCAAGTGCTCAGTTTGTGTTGTCGTTGATTGAAAAGGCACAGCAATCTTGTTCAGAATTCTCAAATTCATTTGTCAAATTGGTGCAGGTACTTTTGATAATTGAAGGGAGGGGATCCAAAGGATGCGATTTCGTACTCTTCTCAACTGGCACAATCTGTGGGTCAGTTGTTGACACTTGGCAAGGAAGCCTATCTCTTAGCTCAGGAAGATGAAGAAGCAGATGAAATTGCATCCGGTTTGCGTGATGGTGGATTAGCAACCATTGACTTCTTCAACCAAGTCAAATCAACAACACTGATGTTTGTAGAGTTCCAAAAGAGACCAGAACATGTCATCAACTACACCAGACAGACACAACATCAGATCCAAAAAGTGTCTCCACTTTTGGAGAAACTCGTGCAATCGAAATCTCACTTGGAAGGCGACTTGTCTCAACTGGTTGAAAGAGAAATGTACAATGCTGCCAAAGCCATTGAAGAAGCCACACTCCGGTTGCAGGTCCTGATTTCGCAACCAAGACAGATCAACGTCCACACTGCTATCTTGCAAGCAGCTATGGCACTCATGACATCTATTTCACACTTGATTCAGTGTGCTACTGCGTCTCAACAAGAGATTGTGAACCAAGGCAAACACACGACACCAGCTGCGTTTTACAAAAAGAACAACAAGTGGACGGATGGATTGATTTCAGCAGCACAAGCAGTGGCATCCTGCACCACACTGTTGGTAGAAACAGCGGATGGATTGGTGCAAGGCACCAGTAGTTGGGAGCAACTGGTTGTGGCTGCACAAGAAGTTTCAGTCGCAACGACACAATTGGTTGCTGCATCTCGTGTCAAGGCAGTCCAGTACTCCAAAACCCAAGACAGATTGGAATCTGCTGCACAGAGTGTGCGTGAAGCAGTCAAACTCTTGGTCAAAGCAGCCAAAGACGCAGCCAAGTTGCAATCTGAATCTCTTGCTCGTGAACAAGTCCAATCCATGTCCAAGCATGAAGCCAAAGTCAAAGAAATGGAACAGCAGGTCAAGATCTTGCAATTGGAAAAGGAACTCCAGACAGCGAGATATCAATTGGGTGAAATGCGCAAGCAAGGCTATCACGCAGAGTAGTAAAACCAGAGTTGCTCTTCAGCATCATTCTTGGGAGGAGTGTCATCTGTCAGTTATTTGTAAGGAACAGAGAGAAATTTTAGTCAACAAGAGTCAAGAGACCTTGTAGAACCTGAAACTGCTGCGAATCTTTTTGGTGCATGTCCAATTGCTGCTTAAGATGAGAGACTTCCAGCAAGAGCTTTTGATTCTCTTGCAAGAGATCAAATGGATCAGTCTGAATGGCTTGATCCTTTCTATTTGTCAACGAAGACACGAGTTCACTCACTAGACATTGGACTTGAGACAATTTGGTTTCGATGGGTGATTTGTCCAGTTTGCGCTTGAAATGCATGGATTCAGCTGCTGGCGCAGCATCAAACACTTCCTTTTCTCTGTAAAAGCAGCAAGTGAGATTGGTCTCTTGATTGATGCGATTCACGGCTTTCTGTGCATTGTCGATGGAATCAAATGACAAGATGGAGTTGGAGAGTGACTGAAATCCATCATAAATGTCAAAAAACTGACTCAAATCACACGATTGCAAACCCAGTGGAATCTCAAGCAATTTCACTTTGTCTGACTGTTGTCCGAGATAGTGCGTTACAATGTGAGGAGAAAACTCTGCCTTGGAGTAGGAAGACTTGATTTTGGTCGTGAAAATGATTTCTTCCATTGCTTTCGACGTGTTTGACGGATCATCAAAGCAAAGGAAGCAGTAGTCGAGATAAAAGGCAATTCTCATGAAACCAGGATAATTCACAAAGAGCTTGTAAAGCTCACCAGGTGTTCTATCCAGATGCGTAATGTGGAGTGTTCGTTTTGGTGTTTCCTCTTTGAGCTTGCCAATGCCACGCGTTGAGTAATTCGCAGCGATATTAGTGTAAGAGTGAATGTCCAAGAGACAATCCGCAGCTGCAGATATGTCCTTGAACCGCACGAGCGCGTGTGAAGGAAAGACGCGACAGCTGCAATCAATAGATTCACCTATCAAACCCTTCATATCCGATAAAAAATTGCTCCAAGTCTTGGTCATCAATGTGCGCATGTGCGTTCGAAATATACAGAATGGTGTTTTTTGGAACTTGTGGTTGAGTAGAAACCTGGAAAGGAATCTCGCTTTTGGCAAAGGTTGCAAAGACAAAAGTCTGGTGTCACTAGTTGTACCTGTGAAAGCCAATCTAGACCCAACCGGCACGATTTCCCATCTTGGAACAGCACAAAGCAGAAATCACCGTGAAGCAACAGTCTCTGGAAGCCAGACAACATCTTGAGCTGTAGATAGAGCTGTTTCACTTGACCTTTGATCCCAGAGACGTGAATTGTCCTACGCTCCATGGAGAAAAGTTTCCTTGATGTCGAAATTCGAGCATTTGCTGCCAACACAATGGAAAACACATGTATCTCAGTGGCTCATTGAAGACACACCCTCCTTTGACTATGGCGGCTTTGTCGTCGGCGAGGAAATCAAGGAAGCGTTTCTGTTTGGCAAGGCAGATGGTGTCCTTGCTGGAGTGCCATTCTTTGAGCAAGTCTTCAAGGAACTGGGATGCACTGTCGAATGGCACTATACCGAGGGTGACTGGATCGATGGCAAAGGCAAACGCATCAAAGTAGCAACTGTCAGAGGACCATGCAGACAACTCTTATTGGGAGAACGACCGGCATTGAACATGCTTGCTCGTGCGTCTGGCATCGCAACTGTGGCTCGCAGACTTGTCAAGATCAAGGAGGAGAAAAAGTGGCCTGGAATCATTGCTGCCACCAGAAAGACAACACCTGGCTTCCGTCTTGTTGAAAAGTATGCCAGTCTTGTGGGTGGTGCTGACACCCATCGCATGGATTTGTCATCTATGATCATGCTCAAGGACAACCACATCTGGGCTTCTGGTTCGATCACCAAGGCAGTCCAAAAAGCACGCTCTGTTGGTGGATTTGCCCTCAAGATTGAAGTGGAATGCCAATCTGAGCAAGAAGCAGACGAAGCCATTCTCGCTGGTGCTGACATTGTCATGTTGGACAACTTTGATGGTCCAGGCATCCAATTGGCTAGCAAAAGTCTCAAAGAACGCTGGCACAACAAACACTTTTTGATCGAAGCTTCTGGTGGCTTGACCCCAGAGAACGTTGCTCCTTACTTTGGATCTCACGTTGACATCTTGAGTTTCGGCTCCATCACGCAGTCTGTGCCTCACATTGACTTTTCACTCAAGATCCAGCAGTAAATTTGGTCCACGCACTCAAACAGTAACTGTACAGATCCAACAACAGATTTACTCGCTCGATTGCATACCCATCAGATCCTCAATGTACTCTTTTGTCGTGAATTTGGATGGCAATTGTCCAAAGTAAGGTGACTCGTGGAACAAGAGTTGTTGAAACTGTTGCTCAATCTGTTCCAAAGACATGGATTCACCTACAATCAAGCAAGATACCATATTGTTGCAACAAGGCAATCAGTCCCTCGGATCGAATGATCTGATTCTGATCCAATTTCGTGACTGGACCGACAGGTGTTGGTCTCCCTGCTTCTAATCGACGTGCATGTGACAATGCAGTCTCTAGCTCCTCTTTTTGAACATGTCCAAAGGGTCGGTGGTTGAGATAGAGCTTGATCAAGTCTGGAAACGAAATGGATTCCACTTCCTCACCTTGTCCTTGGGCAAATCGAGAGTATTTGACTTCGTTAATCATGTCATCCATTTCCTGAGACGAACCATAGAATCCCATGGCTTGCATGATAGATGGCACACTTGTGAGTGGAACAGTGTCTTGGACCAAACGTTCATCAAATCTGTCTTCACCTTGGTGCTTCAATTGAGCATAATAAAAGTAATCTTCAAACTCTTGGTAGATCGGAGACTGTTCTTGTTCTCCAGATGGATCGAGCATGTTCAAAAAGGCTTCCATTCTGTCACCAAACAACGAGATTTGTGCTTCAAGTGATTGCTGGTTGACATACCACATGTGCATTGAACTGTCACTACCACCACAAGAGATCAAGTAAGGACCCTTTTTGCAACTGATCAGATTAGAGACTTCTCTTGGATGTGCCAAGACACCTGTACAATTGTATGGATTGCCATCTGATGGAAACTTCAAGAGCCCAATGTAATTCTGTTGGGTAGAGAAGCAGGCAAACTGCTGTTCACCTTGTCCTTGGTAGATGTCAATCTGGTTCACCAGATTGCCAAACGTTGGACCCAAAACAGTCTTTCTGCAGAGTCTGGTTTGTGCTGCGTAGGATCGAATCTTGTAGCCGTTGTTGACGCAAGTGATAAACTCTTCTGGATGCACTTGGTGTTGCTTTTCGGACAGGAATGCTGCCATGGGTCTGTAGATTTGCTCAATTCTGCGAATGGACATGACTGCAATCCCTCGCTTTGTATCTGATGCACTGAGATCATACTCTGCCACGTGTCTGTCCTGCGAGACACTAAACAATCTAACCGACTCTCCAGCATTGGTTTTTGGATACAGCAGAGACACAATGGCGCCAAAGTGAGATTTAGCTCTTCCCAACAAAACCCATTCGATTCTCTGTTTGGCAGACTTGATTCTAGGCTTTTTGTCTACTTTCTTGCCAGAGAACAGCGGGTCTTCTTCTTCCTCCTGCTTGACTTTGACAGTCTCTTTGTGCAAGATAGAGACAATGTGTTCATGATCTGCAGATGCCAAGTAACTGCCATCGTTTGAAAACTGTAGCTTGTGAACAGGCACATTTCCCACTTTGTATCCCAACAAGTTGCCATAGACTGTTTGTGGCAGATCTTGAAGTGTGGATGAGTCCAAGACACGGACGATACCGTTACTAAATCCAACTGCAATCGAGTGTCCAGCAGTAGAAAAGGCTAGTGAGTAAATACACTGTTTCTTGTCTTCGTTGTCAAACTGTCTGGTCTGAATGAGTTGCTTTGTGTTGTAATCCCAGATTTGGATGACACTGGCATCACCAGCAACAGCCACTAAAGGAAGTTCTGGATGTGTGACGAGTGCTCTGATGGTGTCATGCTGTCCCTTCAACACTTGCGTGATCAATGGCACAGAGTCTGCGTACGAAAACTGGTGCTTCTCATGCTTGGTCTTGTCCAAAGGAGGTCGATGGATGAGCATGAGAGAACAGTGACTGGTGGCAACATACAACTCTGGTAGCATCAGATCGTCAAACAAGTGTTCGTTTGAAAACGAAATTGAAGAGATTGGGCCTGATTGTAGCTTTTCGCACCAATAGAGGATTCTAAAGTTCATGTCAAAGACTTTGACAAAGCCTTCTTGGCCACCTGTGACGATGTACTTGTCGCTCGCACAAGAAACGTGTCTCAAACTAGAGCTATGGAGTCTATGATCAATAAATGTACTTGATGGACTTTGTAGATGCTCTGTGTCCCTTTGGCAGCTTGGCAGAGAGATTGTTGAGCTCAGTGTTGCTCCAGTAAATGAGCTCTCCTGTGCTTGTGCCAGAGCAAGCATTGCCAGTGGATCCCAGGAAGCAGGAAGTTGTAAATTCGACCTGTCTTTCAGTCCAGTTTGGTTTGTGCTGCTCTAGTTTGTTGGTTTCCTTGTCGTAGACATAAAACAAGACTTGGTCCTTGCCATTGGTCATGAACTCGTACTGTTCTGAATAGTTGATCCTCAAGACATGCTGTGGTGAAGCATCAATGACAATTTGTTGCAATGGCTTGTTTGCTGCAGTTGTCCAGTCCCAGATACAAATCGTCTGATGCACAGGCTCTCGTGTTATCTCCAATACCTGCACCAAGAGAGACTAAATACTTTTGGTCTGGTGTGAAATCACATTGTAAGGTGCCAAATCCACCATGTGGCTCAAAAATGGTCTTGATGGGCAGTGTATCGACCGGGTTGACATTATC
This sequence comes from Gorgonomyces haynaldii, assembly GCA_025526955.1. Taxonomy (NCBI): domain Eukaryota; kingdom Fungi; phylum Chytridiomycota; class Chytridiomycetes; order Rhizophydiales; family Gorgonomycetaceae; genus Gorgonomyces; species Gorgonomyces haynaldii. The sequence goes on along the minus strand of JAHLJY010000023.1, from coordinate 41,862 downwards.
ATGGTCCTTAGTGCCAGGACGCATGTCCCAGACAATCAACACTGCCTTGTCTCCGATATCTCCAGTGACGAGAAACCTCTTGTTTCTACAAACAGATGTAGCTGTTATCTCGTGGCAATGACCAAGCAACAACCGCTGCTTCTTTGTGTTTAAATCGTACAGCACTCCCGTGTGAGCAGACGTGTAAAACAAAGTCTTGTGTTTGCCAGTAATCAAATGTACATTCTGTGGGTTGAATCCAAACGCCCAACAGAGCTGCTTGTATTATCTTGCATACCAATGCCTTGCCTCCAGATTGTGAGAATGACATCAACTCTGAGCGCGTCGCCATCACAACTCATGCCTCTAGTGCCTACAAACCATTCATCACTGCAGTAGGGGTTGTGACATGAAACTGCGCGTCATGATTCAATTTCTGACTCACATTCTTTTCCAATGCTTCGAGTCCTTGGTCTGTCAGTGGTTGGCATTATAGCCATCAGACCTTTATGTGAACAGCAAAAGAAGCCCAAAATGTCTCAAAAGATGGAGAATCTGGTCACTCGACTCCAAAGTGATTTCACCCACCAACTCGAGGCTCTAGAGGGACCAGAGGGATCCAAGTTCCTGCATGATCGCTGGCAGAGAAAGGAAGGTGGTTATGGCACATCCATGGTCCTCCAAGGTGGTCGAGTGTTTGAAAAGGCAGGAGTCAATGTGTCGATTATCCAGTCACCAGCACCTAAGCGAATGCTAGAACAGATGCGAGCTAGGAAATCAGACAAGATTGACATTGACTCCAAAGAGTACGACATGTTCGTCGCTGGCATTAGCACAGTCGTGCATCCACACAATCCCATGGCACCCACGTTCCATGCCAACTATCGCTACTTTGAACTCAAGGAAAAGGGATCTGACAACATTGCTTGCAGTTGGTTTGGTGGCGGTGCTGATCTGACACCATCTTACCTGTTTGAAGAAGATGCAGTTCACTTTCACAAAACCATCAAACAAGCTTGTGACAAACACGATGCTTCTTACTACCCCAGGTTCAAAAAGTGGTGTGATCAATACTTTGTCAACACACACAGAGGTGAATCTCGTGGGATTGGTGGCATCTTTTTTGACGACTTGGAAGACCCAAATCCAGAAAAGTTGTTTGATTTTGTCCAAGATTGTGGAGATGCGATTGTGAAGCAATACATTCCCATCTTGAAGAAGAGAATCGACATGCCATTCACTGAGAAGCAGAAAGAGTGGCAGCAGATTCGAAGAGGCAGATATGTCGAGTTTAATCTGGTATCAAAGTTGATAGTAGGTCCATGATCGCGGCACAAAGTTTGGACTTGTGACCCCTGGAGTGAGAATTGAGAGTGTGTTGATGTCCTTGCCACTGACTGCCAGATGGGAGTACCAGAGGCATCCAGAAAAGGGCTCGTGGGAGGAAAAGTTGATTCAAGTGCTGAAGCAGCCAAGAGAGTGGATTTAAGTAAACCTTACATCTGACAGTGATCCATATAACGTGGAAATGGAATCAAATCTCGTACATTCCAGATACCAGTCATGTATGCCAACAATCGCTCCATTCCCATACCGAATCCACCATGTGGTACAGATCCATATCTAATCTTAGATTATGTACTTGCGTAGATCCAGATACCAGTCATATCCCTCCATTCCTTGCATCTTTTCCTTCAACCGCACATAATTGTCTTCTCTCAGCGATCCACCAACAATTTCACCCATTCCAGGCAGAATCAGATCCATGCACTCAACAACATCATTCTTGGGTTTCATGTAGAATGGTTTGATCTTGGAAGGATAATCAGTCACAAACACTGGCCCAAACAACGACGCAAGGTATTTCTCGTGTTCTGTTTGTAATCCATCTTCTGACGGTTGAAACTGAAAGTGTTGATTTGATTTCAAGAGGATATCCAGTGCTTGGTGATAAGTCAGTCTCTTGAATGGTTTCTGGAGTTGCTCTAGTCTCGACTGTAGCTCTGGATCCAATTGTTTGAAAAAGTCAAATTCTTGTGATTGCAGCATCTTTGTTGAAACATGCTGAATCATGTGTTCTGTAAAGTCCAGGAGTTCAGACAAGTCTTCTATAAAACTCATTTCTGCTTCTAGCATCCAGAATTCAGCCAAATGTCTAGTAGAGTCAGATCTTTCAGCTCTAAAGCAGGGACCGAGTGTATAGACTCTAGAGAGACCAGCAGACAGTGCTTCCAAATGCAACTGACCAGAAACTGACAAGTAAACGGGTGATCCAAAGAAGTGCTTTTGATTGGTTTTTGACAGCACAAAGGCTTCTCCACCACCCTCACAGTCGTTTTGTGTGAGAATAGGAGTTGTAGTCTTTGTAAAGTCGTTGAGGTGAAGAAATTCTTGCAGCCATAGTTCCAGATTGGATCTGGTTCTGTTCAGATGCTGAAATGTCCTCGTCCTTGGTCTCAAATGCAGCCATTCTCTCAAATGTGTCATTGGCATCTTCTGCTTGTGCAGTGGATAGTCCAAAGCCTCTCCCAGTATCTTGACATCTTGAACATGCAACTCTTTGGAGTTTCTATACTCCTGCAGTGTACCACTCAGTTTCAATGACATGCCAGTGTGCAGTGGCAACTTGTCTTGAATCAAACACTGAATGTTTCCAATGCCATCAGACAAATCCACAAACACATGGTTCTTTTGTGTCCTAACAGATCTGATCCATCCACTGACAGTCACTTGACCCTCCAATTGCAGAATCTGTCTAATCGTTTTCATCCAAACTTGGAAAGAACTTGTCTCATCTCATGATCTTTGTCAAATTGGTCTGGGCACTCAAAGGAGTGGATCCAAGTGACACAAGATACCAAGTCACTGACTACTTTGAGTGTGATGGAACTAAAATCCCCATTCAGTCACTCAACGACGATTACTGCGATTGCTTGGATGGCACTGATGAACCTGGTACCTCTGCTTGTCAGAATGGCACATTCTACTGCTTGAACAAGGGACACATTGGACAAACCATTTCCTCATCTCGAGTGAATGATGGTATCTGTGATCCAGAATGCTGCGATGGCTCAGATGAACTCCATTGTCCAAATGTCTGTGATCAAGTGCACAAAAAGTACCAAAGGGAACAGGACCAAAAGAATCTCGTCCTTCGCAAAGGCGGTCAAGCCAAACGCAAGTTGATCGAACAAGCAAACAACCAACGCACAGTCAAAGTCAAAGAGTTGGAGGCAAGGATTGAAAAGCTGAGCCAAAAGGAAAAGAGAGCTGAAGAGGAAAAGACAAAGGCAGAGCAATTGGAACAGCAACACAAGCAACTCAAGGAAGAAGAGCACCAAAAGCAATGTCCAGCCAAATTCACCAGCTTACAACAAGAGTACGAGTCTTTGATGGAAACAACACGCGATCTTGAATCTCGCTTAAAAACGGTGTATGATGCACTTGCTGATTTGGAGTCCACTGAAAAAGACTCGATTCCGTACCTTAAGACACTTTACGCAGACAATCGTCAGTTTGTGGAAGAGTTGGAAATCTCTGATGCTGATCCAACTCTGCTGGAACCATTTGAACCAGCCGAGAATCCATGTGAAGGATCTCTCTGGCAATGCTTCAAGCATGCTTCTACACTCTTTATCACCAGAGCAGTCGAAAGCAACTCTTTGCTTCAGTTGCTCTCTCCACTCTCAGAAAAGTCTGAGCCTGTTGATCCACAAAAGGCAAGAGACAGACTGTACGAGATTCAGGAAAAGAAACGCAAAGTCCAACAAGAACTTGACGATCTCTCAAAACAAGACAAGATTGACTTTGGCCCAGAGATGGAGTGGGATGCATTGTACCACAAATGCTTTGAATTTGATACAACAGAGTATGTGTATGAGCTCTGTCTGTTTGGAGAAGCCAAACAAAAGGCCAAGTCAGGCGGCAATGTCGGATTGGGGTTCTCAAGTTGATGATAGCACATTTACACGCTGGGGAGACAGAAAGAACCAAAAATCCTACCACAAGATGATGTACGAGAATGGATTGCAGTGCTGGAATGGACCACAACGCTCTGTTGAAGTTGAGTTCATCTGTGGCATTGAAACAAGGATCATTAGTCAAGGTGAACCAAATGTGTGCGAATACACGATGAAAGTCGAGACACCAGCAGCATGTCCAACATGGCGTGAAGATAAAAGCGAACTTTGAATGTCCAAGAATTACCCGTCACGGCTTTTTCTCCTTCCAGAAGCCAAGGGAGTTCGCATCTATGATAAAAAAGACGGACTGAGACCTTCGAGTGCCAGAAGAGTACCAGAACCCAAATCTGCTCAAGAACGCGCTGAAGCACTGTTAGATGCCATCCTATACAAGGAACCAGAACCCCCCATCACCAACCAAGTTCTCATCCACGTTTACGACGAAGCACGCACACAAACCAAAGATTTCTACTGTGACAAAACAAGACTCGTCCAAAAGATGCGCTACTTTTCATCCTTTCTGGAAGACACTGACATTAGTGAGCTCGATGTCCACTGTGACGTGCAAGTGTTTGAGTGGCTGTTGAATTACATCTCAAACGAGTCACTTCCCATAGACATGAAGAACGTGATATCCATCTTGATCAGCAGTCACTTTCTGATGATGGAACCATTAGAAGACAAATGCCTACAGTTTGTAAGTGACCATTTGCAGAGTGTCGTGATGCTGCCGATTGACTTGGGATGCATTCAAGAGCGATTGATTGAAAAGTTGAGTTTATTGGTAGATGATGAGACACTGAGTGACTTGTTGGATCCGAATGACAAGCTCAAGACAGTCTTGTACCAACACAAACTCAAGAATCTGTTGATGAACCGAAACATTGGATCTTGTGTGTTGTGCAAGCAAGTGTTTACGCTGCAAGTGTTGGATTCTCTGGATTGCAAGAGTGGACAATGCACCCTAGGACTGGATGGCACTCTGACTTCAAAACACACTCTAGATCCTGAATTCGACGTGAATCAGTATATTGTAGCCATGTACATTTCAACAAAAAGTTGGGAGTTGGTCTATTGGCGATGCTGGGGGATAGTACACCACTTGGAATGCACAAAATGCAAGAATGACTTTGTTCTTGTGGATTTACTCGGTTGTCTCGGTCACTTGAATACTGACAAGCGCATGTATCCTTGCTGCAAGAGGAACGTGTACCCGTTTACGCCCTTTCAGAAAAATGTATCTAGATTGACTAGAGGGATGCATGTTCTTTAGTCACGAGCCAGAAAGGTGTGAGATCTATGACAAGCTGCACAATCAGATGGAGAAAGTCTTGTGGACACAAAACAACCCAACAGAGGCACCAGAATACCAGATGACACTTGCCACCAACAGACAAATAGACAAGAGACCCACTTCCAAGAAGAGATACACACAGCGAGACAGAGATGAAGATCGCATGAGTCAGTTGATCGAGAGATTGAAGGTGACGTGACATAAAAATACTTTTCAGTCGATGAGAATCCTGGCTCCAGAATCCCCAGAACACTTTCTACACAACCACCCCAAGACCCCACTGATCAACAAAAAGAGACGGATCTCTGCAGAATCAGAAGACACAAGTCCACTTGTCAGACGACCAATAAGGAAACAAATACAGTTTTCTGACGAAGAAGAGTCAGAAGAAGAAGAGATTAGTCCAATACAAGTAGAGACACTGGGTTTCATCAACTCTTGCCAAAAAGACGAATTAATGACAACACTTGGGATTGACGAACCTATGGCACATGGTATCATGGGAATGAGGCCATTTGAATCCATCAGACAACTAGAGGAGCAAACCAATCACAAGCTCTTTCGATCGATTGTCAAATACATGGACAAACTGCAAGTTTACCAAAATGTGGATGAGTTGGTGACAGAGTGTGAATCAACGACTGCTGAGATCAGATCTCTGACTGAAAAGTGGCCCATTACCTTTCACAAGGGAGACCAAGTACCAGATGGCTTGGTAGAGCAACCAACGATCATTAATAAGGATTATACACTCAAGGGATATCAGTTGATTGGTGTGAGTTGGCTGTCGCTGCTCTACAGGAAGAAACTGGGTGGTATCTTGGCAGATGAGATGGGACTCGGAAAAACTGCTCAAGTCATTTGTTTTATTGCGCATCTCTTGACTATCGGACACTCTGGACCACACATGATCATTGTACCAGCATCCACAGTCGGCAATTGGCTGAGAGAGTTTGAAAACTGGTGTCCAGTCTTGCAAGTCGTTGCTTACACTGGATCTCTCAAAGAACGCAGACAGATTCAAGATGAGACTGCATCCAGACAGATCCATGTTGTCTTGACTACTTACAACATGGCCACTGGCACAAAAGAGGACAGAACGTGGCTCAGAAAGCTGAAATGCAAATCTCTGATTCTGGATGAAGGCCATCTGGTCAAAAACTCAGATTCACAACGCTTCAAGAAGCTCATGAAGTTTCAGTGCCCATTTAGACTCTTGCTCACTGGCACTCCTTTACAAAACAATCTATTGGAGTTGTTGAGTCTGTTGACGTTTATTATGCCTGATTTGTTTGTTTCTGGAAGTGAACAGCTTCAGAAGCTCTTTAATATGAAAGATGAGATGCATCTGGTGCACATTATTGACCGCGCCAAACGAGTCATGCAGCCCTTTGTCTTACGTCGCAGAAAGGACCAAGTACCGTTTGTAACAATAGGTCTTGAATGATCTGCCACAAAAGATCCAAAAGATCGAGTATTGCTTGATGACAAAGCGACAACAAGAACTGTACCATCAGATCCTTGTGGAATCCAAATCTAAAAGAGACGACACAAGCAACATCATGATGAAACTCAGAAAAGCATCCAACCATCCGTTGCTACACAGACAGCTGTACACGGATGAACAACTGGAAACAATGTCTCGCCTGATTCTCAAAGTACTCCGACTGATGAAAGGAAGAAAACTACTTTGACAAATCCAGAGAACACATTTACGAAGACATGCTCTTCATGTCCGACTTTGAACTAGACAGATTGGCTTCCAAGAACAAATCACTCTCCAAACACACCCTCGATCACAAGTACTTGTATGACTCTGGAAAAGTCAAACGATTGGAAGAAATCTTGGAAAACTTGGACAAAGTCTTGATCTTTTCTCAGTTTGTGATCATGCTCGACATTCTAGAGCAATTTCTAATCCACAAACAGATTTCATTTGTCAGATTGGATGGCCAGACACCGCAGGAAGAGCGTCAAGACAGAATTGATCAGTTTCAGACAGAAGATGTTCGTGTGTTTTTGTTGTCGACAAAAGCAGGTGGCTTTGGCATTAATCTCACTGCTGCCAATGTCGTTGTGTTGTACGATATTGACTTTAATCCACACAATGACGCACAAGCTGAAGACAGAGCACACAGAGTCGGTCAAAAGAGAGACGTGACTGTTATCAGGATGATCGTCAAGGACTCTGTCGAAGAACACATTTACATCTCTGCTCAAAAGAAGCTCGCTTTGGACAAGAGTGTCTCAGAAGAGGATCAAGAGTGGTTACAGAAACAAATTGAAAATGCTTGACTCTATTTGCGTTTGATTTCTTCAATCTCGTGCTTTTCCTGTGTCAATGCACACGAGTAGCAGCACCAGGAAGTGAGACAGTCCTGTGCTTGAGATCCACCAATGTTGCGTTGTTTGCGAATGTCGTGGCGGGTTTGTGCTCCAATGCAAGCGTTCACACCACAGCAGCCAAATTCCATACCGCCGCAGTAGAGAAGACAGTCTGGTGCAATAGTGCCAGTGCCGTTGAGAACCTGCTTGTTCTTGGCATAGACGTAGCATGGGCAAATGAACGCCATGAGACAAGTTGAAAGGTCGCCAAAGCAGTCAAAGAGCCCAGACGACCACTCATGTTCTGGGAGTGGGTGTGCTGGAGTGGTTTGCATCTGATCCTGCTTGTAGTGAATCGTATCAGAGGACATTTGCAGGCAAGTCGCTTTGCACGAGCGTACAAACTCGTGATGTGTGGCGTTGTGAAACCATGCCTTTGATTCGCGACCCCCCAATTCAAAGAAGTGTCAGACGCATCAGTGGGGGTGGGATCTCCAGGTGCCGATCCAGCCAGTTGGGGTTGATGTCCACACTCGAGATCTTGCGTCTCAAGAGAGACAGAAACAGGAATGTCAGTTGTACAGATGCGGTTTGGTTCTGCAGTGCTTTGAAAATCAGAATGAGGTTGAATCTGGCACGCTCCAGCTTTGTGGGTTCTCGCGACTGAATAAAGAGAATGCTTGCCATCCCTCCATTCACGAGTGCATACACTGCTGAAGCAGGCAGTCTATCAAACTGGACTCGCTTTGTGAACATGAAATCATATACAATGTCCAACATGACACAAGAGTAGTGGAAGCAATCTTCCATCATCAGTGTCTCGATGCCAAGTGTGACATCTCTGTTGATTTTGGGTATCAAGAGTGAAATGTACAATCCATGGTAAGCCATCTCTGTCATTTTAAACCAAGCATTTGGTTCCAGATCTAACGGTTCAGGGAGTTGATCAAAAACGTGTTTCCAATCCAGTAAACTCCTCAAGAGACATTCTTCGCTCAAATGGTATTGTGGATCTGAAAGTGCAAAGTGTCGCTGGATGTGGCTGATCTTGAGTGAGATACACAGAAGAACATGATGTATCTCTGCAATTGTCTTGACTGGTGGAGTGACAACGTAATGATCGGTGCAATCTATGATCGTCTTGCGGCTATAGGCATTGGGTTGCAGATCCAGTCTAAAATCCTGTTCTGAGTACATTGCGGGAATATCCATGTCCATGATGGAATCCTGATTCAGGACAATGGACAAAAAGATATCATACCGGGAAAACAGCCACATGGCATTTGGAAGCAATTGCTGTCTGAACTGTCTTTCCGCTGGATCTTCAATCAGTGGATCCAACACAACACACGTTCTCAAGGCAGCCATGGCCATTCGCCTCAGAAACTGATTGCCACGGGCCTTAAACTCTTTTCTCAATCTAGATACCAGTGATGACCGTTGTCATGATCGAAAGTGCAATCAGATCATACACTGACAGATGCTCCATGTTGCAGAAAGTGTGGACCAATGCACGTCTTCCATGCGCTCTTCCAATACTGGATCCCAACTCCTGACTGATCTTTGGCGAATATCCAAGAATGCCCATCGCCAACATCGTATGGTACAACCCAGAATGTGCTGCGGATAATTTTGACTGCTGGATCTTCTGAAAGGGAATGAAGGCCCTGGCAATGTGTGGACTGTACATTTGAGAAAACGATTCCAAAATCTCATTCTTGAGCTCCTTGCTCTCGACCGGTAACTCCTCCGTTGTATCCATAATCTCGTCAAGCGTTCTCACTGGCAGTAGCCCACTGAGGTCTACCTTGGGTGTCTCTGTAATGAACAAGGACTGCAGTCTATTCAAAAACATTGTGTCTGGCAAATCAAATGGATAGATACACAAACTGTTTTGCCGCCTGCAGTATGAACAGACTGGGAGTGTCAAGTCACATTGCAAGTGCTAGTGTCATGGATTTTGCCTTTTCCCTGCAATTCTGGCAGAATCTTGATCTCATTCAAAGGAAAGAATCCTAAAAGTGGACTAAAGTCTGTTGCGTTTGAGTGGATGAGTGTTAGTGGAAGACAATCCTTCAAAGTAAGTGTGGTCTGGCCATGGCTCGATTCACATCTCACTCAGACTTTTAATCACTGATTTCATTCTAGAGTGCCTTGGCGAGACTGGCTCCATGGGCCGCGGAATCACACATATACGCGTCTCCAGTTGAAAGTCTCAAGTATCTCTCGTCTACTCACTTTCTGAGACCAAACCACACAACTGGAACTCATTGTCAAAGGCTCTCTAAAAATCTCCGCACTTTATGATTGGTTTTCGATAAGCTTTGGAATGCACCATCCACAACAAGAAGGTGATCACTGATCATTTTTGCGTCTGAATCAAGCGATAGCAGGGGACGCAACGCGTCGCGTCATGTTAAAATCGCGACATTTCTAGAAATCTTTCCATGCATCTCTTTAAGACTTCTGTGCTCTTGTACTCTTTGTTTGCTGGTGTGTTTGCTGATGATGACTCTTCTTCTTCGTCATCCATGGATGAGACCAGTGCCGTGGCTTCTTCCACAGATGCTGCATCTGCTACCAGTGTTGCCTCAACTGATGATTTGACTAGTGCAGTGGCTTCTTCTACTGATGCTGCATCTGCTACCACCGTCGCCACCACGGTTGCTGTGACCACTGCCGCGGCTTCTTCTTCAGATGCCACCACTGTTGCTGTGACCACTGCCGCGGCTTCTTCTACAGATGCTACCACTGTTGCTGTGACCACTGCCGCGGCCTCCTCTACAGATGCTGCATCTGCTACTACCTCTACCTCCACGAGTACTTCAACCAGCACGTCTACTTTAACGAGTACTTCTACTTCCACGTCTACCTCCACGAGTGCTTTGACGAGTACGTCTACCTCCACGAGTACTTCAACCAGCACGTCTACTTTAACGAGTGCTTCTACTTCCACGTCTACCTCCACGAGTGCTTTGACGAGTACGTCTACCTCCACGAGTACTTCAACCAGCACGTCTACTTTAACGAGTACTTCGACATCCACGTCCACGTCCACCAGTACCAGCACCTCTACTTCCACGTCTACCAGTACTAGCACCTCTACTTCCACTTCTACTGCCACCAGCACGTCCACTTTGACGTCTACATCTACCAGCAGATCGTCTTCTTCCTCGAGCACTTCTACCTCTACCGGTACTTCTACTTCAACGTCTACTGCTACGACTTCCAGAACTACCTCTGCGACTACTTCTGCTACGACCACATCTACCAGCAGATCGGTTACTGTCACGACCACCAACGGCTACCTCGCTTCCGGCACTTCTACTAGCACTTCTGCTAGTCCATCCGCCAGCCCTTCAGCTAGTCCATCGGCAAGTCCATCTGTCAGCCCATCCAACAGCCCAAGTGTCACGACATCCAGAACGACTTCCAGTGCTTCTGCCACTGCCACCAGAGCTCCTTCTGCTGCTTATCAAGCAACTCCAAACCATTGGCTCCTTGGACTCCCTCTTCTTGTTGCTCTCGTCCTCTAAGCAATATATTGAATCTTTTGAATCTATCCCCATTTTCAGAAAATTAAAAAAAGAAGCATCAAGGGAAAGAAAAAACTAGCACAACAATATATTAAAGTGACAGGTCCTACAGTCATCTCCTTGATGGTCCAGTGGCTAGGATACAACGTTCTCACCGTTGCGGCCGGGGTTCGATTCCCCGTCAGGGAGCTTCTCTTTTCGTTTTTTCACAATCTCTCACTGCATCCCATACTCTAGTTCTATCTGCTATCGTCATTTTGTTACTCAGAACTGGTATACATTAAGGCTGTCCCTCATGAGTTTAGTAGCAAAATCAAGTAAACAAGCTCACAATGCATGTTTAAGGAATTGAACCATCTCGATTGTCTCTGGAACCAAAGAGCATCGAGTAGGAGTGGCTAGATCTGTTCCTGAGAGAAGGCACTCTCTGCAGAGACGCTAGATGCCTCTAGATCATCTTGGCCATGGCAGCAAGCGTTGGAAACTCGTCTTTGTGTCTTCCAGTAATCAACGGTGTCTGTGTGGTCTGGGCAGTCCACCGACACATCAAAAGTCGGCTGTTGACCAGACACTAAGAAATTCATGCAAGCTTGAGTGAGTAATCATGGGTTGAGTCAATAATGCAACCCATACCCAGATCAAAGGCTGATTACGCATGAGTTTTGAGTGTGGTTGAGTTGAGTGACAGCCTTATGGCCAAGGCACGAACACTGTCATCCAAGAGCAGTACAATGCACAGTCGACTGGCAGCAACGGTATGGTCCAGTACACGATCTACACCAGTGTCAGTAGCTATAGCGGTGACTTTTCCAACGGACAGGCACAGGCAAATGGTTACTGCAACTATGCGATTTTTGGATCGCAGTACAACTTTTCCTGCCAGGAGCAAAAGACTACCCACTACGAGTAGAGCAATAAAGTGTTAGATGGCATTTGCTGTATTGTATCAAATTTGACCGCTCAAAGAGATTTTACATTATGAACACCAAAAAGGCCACTTTACTGGAGCATTGCAGATCGTTCGTCAAAATTGTTATATAAAGAAACAAAAGTACATTCGGTAGATTGAACATTGAAAGAAAGCTGATGGAACGCCATGGCACATACATCACTTCTACCAAGTTGCGAGACAGCTGGCATCCATGTCAACACCCTCCGACAATGGTCTCTTGGCAGGAAGATCAGGTGTCTCAGACCAAACAACGGAAGCGTTTGTACCGCGCCAAAGACATTGAGCGGATCTTCGGATGGCCTCAGAGCATCCAGGTACAGAGCACAGCGAAAACAAAGGCGGATTGAGGCCAACCAAGTACTTTCTGACACTCAGCAAGGACCAGAAGAAAGTCTATAGATCTTGGATTGGTGTCCAAAGATTTATCTACAATCGATGCGTTGCCTTTCGTAGTCCTGAAAACGTCGGTCTGAAAACTGGGAAGCGCGTCGTACCAACCATCAAGAAACTGAAGTGTGTCAACAACGAAGCGTACAAAGGCAAAGCATTGGCATGGGTGCTGGATCACAGCTACGATCTGAGAGATGAAGCAGCAAGAGACTTCTTGAAGAACGTCAAGTCCAGTTTGGCGAAGGGGCACATCCTAAATCTCAAAAAGGTCAAGAAACAGCAGCAACGCTGTGGAAGCTCAATGAGCGTACTGGCCAAGCATTGGAACAAGAATTGTCAATTATTCAGCCCAAGACAACTGCATTGCAAAGAGAAGCCACTGCCCCTGAAGTTAGACACACCTTCGCTTAGGTCGAACACCAGCGGGAAAGTTTTGGATCGCCATTCCACGTCCAGTGATGGTAGCCTCTCATGAAGAAGCAGGCACAGCGGTCTTCCTTGATCCTGGCTCAAGAACGCTCCAGTGGCAGATGTCAGAGCAAGAAGGCATTCAACAGATACAGCGAGCGACTGCATACTTGGTTACAGATGTGCATCGCATACTCATCAACAACTGTCAAAACTAGTCACATTTACACCCCTCGCTTGAATCTCCACAGTCTCAACGAATGCCATCGAAGAGCAAAGGACAGACTGAAGACACTCGGACACTGCGAGTTCGTTGGTCGTCTGATGGACAAAGCCAAGTTGTATGGCACTCAAGTCGTTGAGATGACTGGAGAATACACCTCACCATGCAGCTCATGTGGATGGCTGAATGATCAACTTGGAGGCTCAAGTGTTCAGTGCAGACAGTGCTTGAACGTCTTTGACAGAGACATCTACGCATCCAAGAACATGATGAAGTATCTCACCGAGAAAGCGGCAAGCTCGTTGTGAGTTTGTCTGCCTAGCTGTGGCCTAGCACCTGGTGATGCCAGTCACTTGCAACCTTCACGGTAAACAGTCTCTCCATCAAGAGACGGTCCAACTCACATTCCGACCCATTTGGATCACAGTCGTCACAATTCTGATGAATGTGGGTTTCATCCTAGGCGCTGTGACACCTTGGACCTAATCACGAGAATGCTTTCAACTTTCCAATGTTACCGCTCATTGCCCTTTTGACTGCCGTTCTTGCATCGAAAGATTGCATTGTTTCAGACAATTACCATTGCTCCATTAACGGATCGACGGAAGACTGCATCTCCGAACCCGCGATGCATTGCAGCGACTCTGACGGTGAAGTGATTGATGTCTCCTCAAAAGTATCCTATCACCGATCCACAGATGATGCTGTTGAGTCCACTGTTGGCCATTTGCACTCCAGCACTTATGGCGACCTTGACATCAAGCAAGCCAATTCGTGCAAGTTCAGTGGCAAGAGACAGCAGTGTGAACGCACTTATGCTGATACTGACAATGTGACTTGCCACCAATCCATGTCCCGAACATGCAGTGTTGATCCAAGAAGACGCGATGTGACACAGGATTGCACTCAAGTGATAGATGAAGTATGCTCTGATGGTACTCGTACCCACACTACCGTTAGTGAGCATATCGGTTCCCAAAGCAATGGCAATTCAGGCACTGTCGATTACGTCCTTATCAAAGACGCTACAATCGGTAATGGTGACTTTTCTGTCTCCCATCAGCAGGTCAATGGACACTGTAGCTTCTCAGTCTCTGGATCCTCGTCTCAGTTTGACTGTGTCGAAAGCGAGTCTCAGCATTTTGATTGACTTCAATAACATGTCCAGTAAAAAGGTTGAAAGTATTTAGAATCAGATGGCAATCCATGTGTGACAAGATCTTGATATCCAGATGTGGCCAAGCTGAGATTTCTGGCGACTTGCATCATATTTGCCTCTCAGCTCCAGTACCAGTGTCAGGAGCAAGAACAGTCACACACTTCTCAATCAGCCTTGGCAAAGCTTAGATCGTGAGGCGGTGAGTTGGATGTGGCGCACTTTTCATGAATCTGCTTCAACTCCCAGTGGAATTGGTCCAAACCATACACTCTCACTTGTGTCCCAGAGACTATGTCATGTTCCACTCATCCTGCAAGAGACTATACAAGCTGCGTTTCCCGTTGCACTGTCTGATTGAAGACTTGCAAGAGTTTATGACACAGGCTCCTTTGCAAGTGCTTGAACAGTACCCATTTCATCCAAAGGACTTGAATCTTGCCCAGAGAATGCTCGCTTTCGAACGAGGGATGACATCTCTTTGCTTTCAACTCTTGGACCAGTACAAAGAAGACCATGGACTGTATCTAATGATTGCCTGTATTAGTGGACACTATGAAATCTGCCGAGAACTGCTCTTGAACGGCGCACAGCCAAACTACTGTAATCTCGATGGATCTCCTCTCCAAATGGCCTTGCTCCATGACAAGTATGAAATCTGCAAGCTCCTGCTTCGATTTGGTGCCCGTGTGGACGTCGGAAAGCTGAGTCAGTTGCCAATGCATCTGGCTTGTTCAAAAGACATTCACTACGTCAAACTCCTGTTCGAATACGATCCCAATCTAGATACCAGAGACCTGTATCTCAAGACACCGTTGCACTATGCTGCCAATGTTGAAATCTGCGAGTTCTTGGTCTCTCAAGGCTGTCTCGTGAATGCCAGAGACAGAAAAGGAGAAACACCTTTAATATCCTCAGTGATCAGGTCTCGAACGGACGTTTGTCGCTACTTGTTGGACTATGGTGCCAAGATCAACTCCAGAAAGTGCAACGGCTGGACAGCACTCACTTACAGTGCTGAAATGAATGCAAAAGAATGCTGCAAACTCCTTTTAGAAAGAGGTGCTCAGATCCAGGGCTCTACTGTCTTTCCATTGCACAAAGCCATCGAAAAGGGCTTCAAAGACATTTGTCAAATTCTCATTGATGGTGGAGCAGATATCGAGTACCAAACACCTTGTAAGTCCACCAGTCTGAATTGGGCTTGCAGATTGCACCGATTCGAGATTTGCGAATATCTCTTGGACAACGGAGCTCAAGTCCAGACACAAAACAAGGATGGAGAGACTCCATTACACTGGATTGGAGAGATAGGACACTACACAGTGGCAAAGCGGCTGATTGAGAAGGGTGCTCTTGTGAACGTGCAAAATGACTGTATGGGAACTCCCTTGTATCTGGCATCACAGGAGGGACACTTGCCTGTTTGTCAGTTGCTCTTAGACCATGGTGCAGACCCAATGATTGCTCAGAAACACGGTTGGGTGCCTTTGCACAGAGCAGCACAGAGAGGACAGCTGCATGTGTGCCAGTTGCTGGTGGAAAAGGGTGTTGATGTGAATGTGAGAACAAAGGACCAGGAAACACCGCTGCACAAAGCAACCTCTCTCGGGCATCTGGAAGTCGTCAAATGGCTGGTCTCAAAAGGCGCTAAAGTGGACCTAGAAAACGACTACCGTGGTGCTCCATTGTACTTTGCTGCTGAAGGAAACAGATTGCAAGTGGCTCGATTTCTGTTGGAAAGCGGAGCGCCAGTCGATCAGCGACAGAGAAACGAATGGACGCCTTTGATCAGAGCCAGCCAACTTGGATTACCAGACATGTGTTTGCTGTTGATTGAGTTTGGTGCGGATGTGAATGCTTTCAACAACTTTAACGACACACCATTGATGAAAGCCTGTGCCTGCTCTAATCTTGCCATATGTGAACTCTTAATCCAAAGCGGAGCCAAAATGAACATGCAGAACAGCTACAAGAGCACTGCGTTGTATTACGCTGCGGAAGCTGGCAAAGAATCAGTCTGCAGTCTCTTGCTGACCCATGGTGCAGATCCCAACATTCCCCAAAAGGATCTATGGCTCCCATTGCACAGAGCAGTCTATAGTCGACATCTCAACATTGTGCACATGCTTTTGAACCACCAGAGCAACTATGACTGTTTGAACTCAAACGGTACCGCTCCGTTACATATGGCAGCAGAGCTAGGTGATCTGGAAATCTGCCAGTTACTTGTCGATTATGGTGCAAACGTCAACATTGAGAACACTGATGGAAAGAAGCCCATTGACCTAGCAAGGAATCCTAAAGTGTTTGAATACCTTGCTCATTTCTGACACTTGGCAGTCCGCTCTTGGCAGGCCAGTTTGGCTTGGCGGTGTGAATTTGGCGTGTCCCTTGGCGCACTTTTCCATAAAACTCGAGACTTTCCACTCACAGAAATGTTGTTGATTCAGTCTGTACTAGCTAAAGGCGGTGGTGGTGGAGGCCGTGGAGGTGGCTCTGGTGGAAGCTCTGGTGGTTCAAGAGGTTCCAGTGGTTCTTCAGGCTCTTCTGGTGGGTCCAGTGGCCAAAAGACATACACTGGCACTGCTGGCAGATCCTCATTGTCCAATCCCCTTGGAAGAGGTCTCGTTTACGGCTACCCACTCTATCCTGGTTACAATAGCTTCTACCTGTACTATTTGATGTCTCGAAGCACCCCCTACTACAGCTCGCAAGAATGTGTGGATTTCAATGAGAAGCCACTCCAATTGACGACCTCCTTTGACCAATCTGGCACAAAAGTCTACAATTTCTACGGCAATGGCACTTTTGAAGCAGATGTGCGCATGAGTCTCTCGACGGATGCACTTGGATTCTACGACACTGCCAGACAGCTCAACACGACGCTTTCTCTCGATCAAACAGGAGATCTGCTCAGAACGCTCTTGCTTCGCACTCCAAACGACACCAGTCTGGATGCTTTCCGATTCATTGGCATCTCTGCTCTCAACGGCAACCTTTACACGCTCGAGACTGACACAGTCTACACTGGCCAGTTCTCGCTGTATCTGGACTTGTCAAGTAGTCCAAAAGACGTGCAAGTGACTGGCATTGAGAAACTGCAAGTGTCAAACCTGACATCTGTGTCTGTGGAGAGTCTGAACGGCACAAACGAGATTGTGTTCCAGTCACATGTCCAGATGACACTCACGAATGCCAACATGACATTCCAAGGACCACTCACGAGCACTCCCAACGGTGTCAAGTTTGACGGCAAGCAGATTCAATTTGGTGAGTGTGCGTACACTTATTCAAACAATACTGGCATGATTGTTGGTATTGTAGTTGGTGTCGTGGTTTTCTTGCTGTTTATTGCACTTGTAGTCTGGAATCTGCGACAAAAGAAGCTAAAACCAGACCACAACCTGCATGACGCTGGCGATGAGAGTTTTAGAAGATCCAGACGCTTTTTGAGCATCTATCCACCCGGATCTCCACAAGCCATCGAAGCAGCCATCAGAACGGCTTCTCTCCCACCAAACACAAAGCTCATGGACTCTTCCATCACAATGATGCCACCAAGACAGTTTTCAGACTTTCCATTCTCAAGCCCACAGCCACAAGTGGATATCCAGACGATGCCAGACAGGTCGCAGATCATCACGTTTGAAACCAGCCAGGATGTCTCGATCCAGTCCAACTGCGCACTCAGACCACACAGATTTGCCAGTCTGCCACTGGATGATCTGTCTCCACCGCCAGCTTACGACGCAGCCTCTGGTGAGGGCTGCTACTATGAAGTAGAGATTCTGGAACTCGGCAAGGAATGCACGTTTGCACTTGGATTTGCCACTTGTCCATATCCTCCATTCCGTCTCCCAGGCTGGGACACGCACTCTGTTGCTGTGCACTCTGACGATGGCGCCAAGTTCCTGAACGATGTCGACTATGGCCAGCCTTACTCTCGTCCGTTTGGACCTGGTGATCGTGTTGGCTTTGGCTACGAGATCATCCCCATGAACGGGCAGTGGGAGTTCCAGTTCTATCTGGTGCTGAATGGCACGAGACTGCCAAACTGCTTTGAACGAGTGCAGTATCTGTTTGATCCTCTGCACATGTATCCTACCATTGGATCTGATGGTCACTGTAAGATAGTGGTGAGATTCTTTTGATAAATGTGCCAAGGCTCTTTCTCACGTGAGCCCAAATGCTCCATCTTCCAGTTGAAATCATTCAATGCTGTGCTAGCTACTTGCACTGGAAGGACTATATCCACCTCATGTTGACATCCAAAACCATGAACAGACTCCTACACCCCCTGCAGTTTAAACTCGAATCTGTTGATTTGTTCTTGAAACAGGCACCCGTCAGTCTGATTGAGCAATACCCCTTCCGCAGTCAAGAGTTTGGATGGAAACACATTGATGTGCTGTTTCAGAGAGGTGTGTTGAAGTGGTGTCGTGACATCATTCGCAATGGAGTCATGCACCAAGCTGGTCTGGAATACCTTTTAGTCGACTGTGGAGAGCATGGACATGCAAACGTCTGTCGACTGCTGTTGGAATCGGTCCCAGTGGATGCACAAAACAATGATGGATGGACTTGCTTGATGCTTGCTAGCAGAAGAGGCTACCTCAATATTGTACAGATGCTTGTCAAGAAAGGTGCCAATGTGCAGCTCATGCGACACGGTTGGACAGCATTATGCTTTGCGAGTGCTGGTGGCCATTACAAAGTCTGTCAGTATCTGATACATGAAGGAGCTCGTGTGGAGATCAGATCTGGCAAGTCACCATTGTTTCTGGCGAGTGAACGTGGGTATCTTAAGATCTGTGAGTTGCTGTTGAAGCATGGTGCCAATCCAAGAACGTCAAACAGAGCCAAAGAGACACCACTCTTTGGTGCGAGTGCCAATGGACACACGGAAGTTGTCAGATTCTTGCTTCAAAACGGCAACTCTCCAAACGAGGAAGCATCAGACGGTCACACTCCCTTGCACGATGCAGCATTTTATGGACACTTGTCAGTATGTGAGCTGTTACTGGAATCTGGAGCGAACATCAATCACAGAACAAAGAACCACGCAACACCATTGAAATCAGCAGCTTTCTATGGCCACTTGAACATTTGCAAGTTTCTGGTTGAAAAGGGAGCCAAGATCAACTGGCCAGATGACACCGGAGAAACACCATTGTCTGAAGCAGCACAGCGTGGCTATCTTGGACTATGCAGCTATCTCATCAAGAAAGGAGCACGATTGGATCCCAAGAGAGACGAAAAGTCACCACTGCTGCAAGCGGCGAGTCACAATCATCTGCCCATCTGTGAGCTGTTGATCAAGAGTGGAGCAGATGTCAATTACAGAGACAAATCTGGACAGACATTGTTGTGTTGGTCACTCAAGTACTCACGGCTCGAGTTTTGTGATTTGCTGCTGTCCAATGGCGTTGACGTGAATCTCAAGGCCAGAAAGGGTGTCACTGCATTGCATTTGGCAGCACATCATGGTTTGCAAGAGATTGCTGAAAGATTGCTGCAACTGGGAGCACAAGTGAACAGCAAGATGGACGACAGAGAAACACCATTGTTCTATGCTGCCAAAGAAAACCACAGCCAGATTTGTAGCTTGCTCATCCAAAACGGCGCCAATCAACATCTCAGGGACAAGAACGGCAAGAAACCGATAGATGTGGCAAAGAACTTACAAACCAAGCATTCATTGACCATCAAGAGACCGAAATTGACTAGTTTCTGGACAAGATTGCTTTCCAAGCAAGAAAAGCGCCAATTGAGAACAGACCAAGCAGCAACAAGCTCGGTTCTTTGACTTGCTCCATCCTTGGAAATGACATTCTCAGGATCCCCAAGAGCACAAGCATCCAACCAACAAGTGTGTTCAACAGTTGCCAGCCACTGTAATACGGATGTACGTTCACAACAAGGAGTCCAACAAGCAGCAGCAAAGTGCCGTTGAGATAAACAACCGTTGGGTCTACTGTCTTCCAAATTGAAAAGTTGTAGTACTCTGTCACAGAGAGAATCATCAGAAACGGCCCAAGAATCCTTCCCACTGCTTGACTCATTGAGAAGTGTCATTGGCTCGCGGTGAGTCAACCTGCTGAATCAAGGATCCCTCCTAGTTGTTGGTTGAAAGCACCAGCTAACGATTTGAAACATCATTTGGGCTGTATGACCATCCGTTTCAGGTTTCCCGATTTTGAACACAAAACCCTGAGGCTCATCCGAAACGGGATGCAAAGTGGGTCCCCCTCCGCTTCGGATTTTCTTCCACCCAGAACCACTGAATGCTCTACCTCATTTCGTTTTCTGCTAGCGTTTCTGCTTGGGGGCCAAATGGACATTCACTTGTCGGCAACATGGCACACACCATGCTCTCTCCTACTGCCAAACAGGCAGTGTCCCAATTAATCAACACCACCACTCTTGGAGCTGTTGCCAATTGGGCTGACGATGTCAAAAAGACGGATCCATTCAAGTGGTCCGCAAACTTGCACTTTGTGAGTGTCTTGGACCGTCCACCAGAACAATGCATGTTCATGGAATCCAGAGACTGTCCGAATGCAACTTGCATTAACGGTGCCATTGCCAACTTCACCAAGCAAGCTTGTTCCTCTGACAAGGAAACTGCCACCAACGCATTGCAGTTCTTGGTGCACTTTTTCGGTGACATTGTTCAGCCACTGCACAACTCCAACAACTCGTTGGGTGGAAACTTGGTGAACGTGACTTACAATGGCAATATCACCAATCTGCACAAGATCTGGGATATTGATATTCCAGATGCTCGTGCCAAGGAGTTTGGATCTCAAGCAGACTACCAAGCTCACTTGCTGGATGAAATCGAAGATGGCGAGTTCAAAGATGCCTACAAGTGGGTTTCCAAGTACAAGCATGACGCAGTGTCTTCCTTTGGCAACAGCTTGGTTGCCAATGACTACACTATTGACTCCAACTCGTTTGACTGCTCTTACGTCTACAAACAGCTTCCAAAGCCAGATGTGGAGTTGAACGGCACTTACACATCAGAAGCCGGCTGGATCATTGACAGACAGATGGTCAAGGGTGCTGTTCGCTTGGCACACCATTTGAACCAGATCTTTGACAACTGCAAGCCATCTGGTTATCCATCTCCAACTGGCTCTCCAACATCAACTGACTATCCAACCACTACCGGATCTGGCTATCCAACTATGCCTCCTATTTACAGTGGTGCCACACAATCATTCGCTCTCTTGGGTTTCCTTGCACTCTTCATGCAATAAACTTTCCAGGATGAAAATATTTCTTGTCAAGAGAGAAGGACAGTACTTGGGTTCAGGATCAGATGGAGTCATACTCAAACAACAAGTCAGCAACCATTGGAGAGCTGTGAAATGGTACAAAGAATCTATTGACTTGACACTCGTCAAACAAAGAGTTTCCAAGATGACTGACCTCCAGCATGAGAATATTGTCCAAGTATTTGGTCTAGCAAGCAATGGAAGAGACACTGGAGTGGTTTTGGAGTGTATGGGCCTGGATTTGTTCAAGTACTTGCACCAACCCTCTAAACAAACCGAGAGACCATTATCACTTGACAGACAACGACTGTGGTCACTGCACATTGTCAAAGGGCTGCAGTATTTGCACTCGCAACACTTGATCCACGGAAATTTGAAATCCCTGAACATTATGCTCTCTCATGATCTGTCACTTGCTAAGCTCTCTGGTTTTATGGGTGTTCGATCTGCTCTGTCTTCTAGTGTCTACGTGGCAGTCGGAGTTCCACGCAACACTGTGGAGTATGACATCAATTGCCTGGGACTGGTGCTGTTTGAAATCTATACCAGACAGCTGTTGGAATCTGCAGATGTACAGAGTGTAGATGCCACTGCCAAAGATATTATTCAACAATGTTTGTCAGCTGACAAACCATCCACCCAAAGCATCATCCAGGCACTAGGATCAGAGCTTATTCAAGTCAGAGATATCCATGTTCAACCAGATGATGGCTCATCCAACGTGTTTGACAGTCCAGAGTACAACCTCGCCATGGAATTCTACAACATCCAAAAGTTTAGGACTGCCTTTATCTTTTTTGAAAAAGAAGCAGCTCTTGGATCAACAGAAGCAGAGTTTCGACTGGGCCACTGTTACTACTATGGACGAGGTGTCAATCTGGATTACAAACAGGCTTTCTTTTGGTTCAGTCGTGCCTCTGCCAACAATCACAAAGAGGCCATGCTTTACATGAGCTATCTGTACAAGTACGGCAATGGTGTACGAAAGGATCCATCTAAAGCCGAAGAGTGGAGCAAGAGAGCCAGCAAAGTGCAGTCTGCAGATCCAGAGCAGAGTGTGGATGCTCAAGTGACTGATCAAAAGATATTGGAGTTGTATACACAGCAAGCGGAAGAAAATGGTCCAGATGCCAAGTTTGAGATGGGAAATTATTTCCTGAATGGCGAGATTATCCAACGAAACGACCGTAAAGCCATGGAATGGTATCTCAAAGCTGCAGCGGAAGGACATCCTCAAGCACAATTCAAGATTGGCTATCTGTATCACCATGGATACGGCGTTGACAGGGACCTTGGATTGGCAAGAGAGTGGTATCTCAAAGCTGCAGAGCAAGGTGATCCTCAAGCGCAATTCAGCGTCGCATGCTTGTACGAAAATCGATGCGGTGTTGAAAAAGACTATCAAAAAGCCATGGAATGGTATCTCAAAGCTGCAGAGCAAGGTAGTGCTTTAGCGCAATTTGGCGTCGCACGTCTGTATCACCATGGATACGGAGTAGAAAAGGATTACGCACTAGCAAGAGAGTGGTACAAGAAAGCGCACGCAGGAAGAATGGTTGCAGCAACTATTGCTCTCAGATCTCTGCCCAAAGAGCCCTACCAGTAGACATGAGCAATTATGCATCTATGGTCCAACGTAGCGGAGAATCTCCGTTTTTCCGTTCTTCCACACAAATCTGCGCGTCTCCCATCTCTTTGCATGGATCCACTCGACTCTCGCCTTGACCTCTCGTTTACGTACCACTTTGACAAGTACTCTTGTGTTGCCAGCATGTACACTTGGCACATTTTCTTTGCCTATGTCGTGGGTATCTCGGGTTTCCTGTGCTTTATCACTCGCTTGGTGCCTAGTGTCATGTGGGCCCATCTCTGGCTGGGCAAAATCTACATTTTCGCAATGCTTGGCGCGACTGCGACATCGCTCTTGATCCACAACACTGGTCTGCCTCTCGGTGTCATCTACTCGTTTGTCTTGGTGTTTCTAGGCATTCTGGTGGGTTGGACAGCCATTACGTTCCACCAGCAAATCATGACTAGAAAAGCATTGAAGCTGCTTGAACTCTCTGACAAAAAGGACTTTCAAACAGAGTTCTTTAGACTCAAGGGACAAATCACAGCAGCCAAGAGTTTCAGAGAGCGCTTGCTGTCCTTGAAAACGCTGCATGGACTGTCAATGCTCGTGTCGCGGATCAACATTGTCGGCAGGATCTTTGTGACGCCTTTGAGATCTGACTTTGAGTGTCTGACGTATCCAGTGTACAAGCAAGTGGATTCCACAGAGTTCAAAGGATTGAACCAGCCATTGACGCAAGTGCCAGTGCACAATCCCAACTACAACAAGCAGCCTTGGGCAAACAGAGAAGTCGGATGGATGATGATGCTTCTGTGGGGTCCAGTCGGTGCTGGATTGCTCTTTGCGATTGTGTATTCTTGGTTCATGACCCGTTCTCTTTCACGATCGCAGAGTGAGACTCAGCGATTGATTGCTGTCCAATGACGTTTCCCATAAACGTTGCTCTCTGTCATCATCAGATCTGTTGAGCGCATCCGGTTCTACCAGATCACAACAATCAATGGTTCATCTACACCAAAAGGTTGAACATGTAAAACAGATGTGGTCCAAGATCACATCAGATAATAAATCTTGCTATACTGGAGTAGATGCGTGCAGAATCAGAAACGCTTTCCAAGATGACATCTCGCTGGACCATTCTCTTTCTCACATCCATGCTCATGTTTGGTGACTTTTATGCCTATGACATCCCAGCAGCACTCAACAAACCACTGCAAGAGTACTTGGGATCCAACGACAGACAATATCCACAGCAACTGAGTCTGTTGTACTCTGCATACTCTCTACGTCTCTAAATTGATGGTAGCCAACTTGTTCCTACCGCTGTTTGGTGGATTTCTAGTGGATAGAATGGGACCAAACCGCATCTTGGTCGTGACTTGTTTCTTAGTGTGTCTGGGACAGCTACTGTTCTCTATTGGGGTGGAATGGAAGACATACTCTCTGATGCTTGTTGGAAGGATCCTGTTTGGACTGGGAGGCGAAACACTTGCAGTCACGCAATCTCAAATCACATCTGAATGGTTCCAATCCAAGGAACTAGCTCTAGGATTAGGTGTGAATCTATCTATTGGAAGACTGGGGAGTGTGTTGAATGACATTTTATCACCGTATTTGGGTGTCAGATACTCCATTTCTGCAGCTACGTGGACTGGATTTGGATTCTGTCTATTGTCGATGGTGTGTGCCTGTTTTCTTGCTAGATGGAACACCAAATTCACAAAAAAGAAGAAATCTGTCGAAGAAGGATCATTTCCGGTTGGATTTGTGTTCTTGAACGGCATCATTGTATTCCTGTATGCAACCATGATCCCATTCAACACAATCCATGCCGCATTTCTGCAATCCAAGTGGTATCCAAATGATCCACAAACTGCTGGGCAAATCATGGCCATTCCAGACACACTGTCAGCACTGTTGGTGCCATTTGTTGGGACACTAGTGGATACATTTGGACACAGGATCAAGTGGCTCATTGCCTCTGGAAGCATCATGCTCACAGTGCATCTGTATTTTGCGTTTGCAACACCACAATCACCACAGCCATTTGTGTTTCTGTGTTTGTTGGGCATTGCTTACTCGTTTCTGATCACTTGCTGGTCCATCATTCCATTGCTTGTCGAAAAGAGAACCGGAACTGGGTTTGGGATTGCTACAACAAGTCTCAACATTTCACTGGTTGTGTTTCCCATCGCAGTTGGATACCTGCAGTACGATCACACGTACTTGCTTGTAGAGCTGTTCTTTGTCTGTATGTCACTGTTGGGAACACTCTCTGGCGTGATTTTGCTCTATCTGGACTCGAGATACCAATACAACATTGAAACGCAACCAATTGTTTACAAACCCATTGAGTTGGATCACTTGGACTAATCGTCATCCTCTCTGTCAGTCCATCCCTCGTTCTTGACAAACGACACACAGTTCAAGATGCCACCAACGTTGATGCAGATATTGGTCAAAACGTACAACCAGATGTTGTAGTACTCAAAGATGGAAGCGACAATGTACGGTACAGATCCAGACCACTGCAAAAAGTAATTGAACGTCTACCATCAACCATGATACGTAAGTGAGCATCTTGGCAACAGCTTTGCCTTTGATCTGATTGTAACTCTGAATCTGCTGATTCGTGACACCGGTTCCATTGGTTCTGAGCTGCGTGGGTGTACTCATGGTTGAAATGTGATTGACTGTACTCTTAGCATCAATGCTCTTCAACTGAGATTTCAACGACAATGCTTTGGATTGCGGTGAATTCTCTTGTAGAAACTTGTACACTTTGTAAAAGAAGAACGCAATCAGATTGAAAAACACAACTTCACAACCAGCAGTAAAAATCGCAATAAGCTTCTCGCCACCCTTTTGGGTATAGCACCAGAGATAAGAAGGTCCAGCTGTCAATCCACCAGCGATGCCAAATGCAAAAGAAACAGCAAGTGTGATAACAAGCATTTTCCAGTCATATCTGCCCATATCCAGTGGCTTGCCAAGGACAAGCGTACAGTAAGAGTGGAACGCCAAAGCCAAGACAAGAGTGTTGTTCCAGATGATGCCAAAAGACACGTAGCCAGCAGACAAGTCACACGCAAGACCCAATGGACGCACACGGCCGTAGATCATGGGATACATTTGGTTGTTCATATGTCCAATGTAGAGAATGATGTCCGAGATGGCAATGTACAATGGAAATCGCAACTGCAATGGAATGGGACCCTTTCTCATGCGCATGATGATTCTGTACATGACATAGACAGAACCAAGAAAGCCAAGCTGCATGATGGGCCATCCAATGCCATAGACGTAGTAAGCACCTGGATAGGGGACAATCGTGGCATCATTTGGGTCAAAGATGGAAGCGTCAGTCTCCACCATTGTAGGAAACTTTTGACGCGTTTGCTCACATTCAGTCCCCACAATTGTCCATTCTGGCCAACTCCCATGTATGGTATCTACTGCTCTTGTTTCAGACAGTCTGAATGATCAAGCGCATCTGGGAGTCTTTGATGATGTCATCTGCGGCGAATCAAGACACGAGCTCATGATACGATGTAAAGAGCTCTTCGTTCTCAATATCTCTTGTAGCAACAATCCCAACTGTTCTCCTGAGATCTATTGTCCAATCTGTAGCATAATACACGTTTGGAAGCACAATCGGAGATCGAATGTTGAGTTCTTGGTATCTGCAGTTGTTTTCTGTATGATGGTTGATCAAGTGTCCCAATCCAACTGGATTCTTGTTGGAAAGCCACTGAATGTCGTAGTAATGTCTCTCGTAAAAATCAACGCGTCTGAAGAGTGACTTGTAAACGAGCTTTGAGAGTCCATAGGGCTTAGCATCCAACAACAATCCATCGTAGCATCTGAGAATGTAGTGGTTGTTGAGAGAGACAAAAAGTGCTGGTTCAAAAGCATCGTACACTGTTCCTGGATACAGCGTGATGAGTGAATCCTTTTGTATGTGTCCATTGACAAACAGTCCATTCCCAGCACCTGCAATCGTGGATTGTCTGATGTTCAAGTCATATGGATCTAAAAGTCGCTGTTTGAGTTGCGATTCCAATTCCACAGAATCAACCAACGAAGACACCTCCACTGGTACTGTTTTCTTGATCAAGCGTCTAGGAAACACTCTATCAAACAGTTTCATCCAAACGAAATCTTTTCCACAAAGTCACGAAACTTTCCCAAGAACGTTGGTCTCACATCCTAGAGTACTTGGACATACACAGTGTATTGCATCTCAGAAGCACTAGTAGAGAGTTCTATAGACTCAAGATACCTCCAAATGCAAGTTTGACACGAGAGCAGTATGCTAGATTTGTACAAGAGGGACCGATTGATGCAGTCAGAACTTACAAACGACACTCTCCAAATGACCAAAGTCTCAGATTACACGCGTTCCAAAGAGGTAATCCCAATCTGTGTTGTTGTTTGACTCTACACAACTGACGACTTTGGATTCAAGTCTTGTGAAGAACGAGTTTGTGCAATTTTGTCCAGATGGACCACTGGAACTCAATGAACTGCAACTGGCAAGCATCTCTGGGAGTTTAGAGCTTTGTGAGATGCTCCTTGATCGTGGATTTGGAGTAGATGAATGGCAGCTGTTGAAAAGTGAGGAAAAGAGGAGGGAAACCAAAGTGTATCCACCACTGACACCACTGATCCTTGCTGTCATTCATGGACATTGTCATATGTTTGATAGATCATGGTGCAGCAGCGAATCCAGTGGCAGTCTGTTATGAAACCATTGTTTGTAGCTACTCTCTAGAAATTGCATGCTACTTTGGACAAATCAATGTATTCCGTTGGCTCAGGACACTAGGCGTTCAACTGCAACCAGGTAGGACACTAGTGATCCAAGCCAGTCTCATTCATGGGCAATTGGAGATCTTTGAACATTGCATGAAGCAAGATCTACAACATTCAGACTAGAAGAATCATCATACATTCTACTGTGCTGCCAAAGGAGGCTCAATTCACCTGTTTGAATCAGTTAAACGACACATCAAGATATCCACCACACACTTGTCACAATCGCTTTTGCTATCCATTCCAAACCAACCAATTGGACCTTGCCATGCATCTACTCAAGTTTTACCTTAAAGATGACCTGGACAATGACAGAAGAGCAGCAGAGTTTGCAATACAGTCAAAACTGGTTCATCTTTCACAAAATCATCGAAAAGAGACCCGGTTTACCAATCACTGAAACAAAAGACCATTTACGACGTTGGCAAGCGGAATCTCAAACAATTCGAGCTTGTCTTGAGACAGGGAGCCTCTCTCAACCCACAATACGCACTGGAACTGTTGTATGACTGCCTTGAACAAGAGAATGTCAGTCTTATGCACTCGCTGTTGGATTACAAGCCAGATCTCAAGACCAAACACCAAAACACAACAGTGCTTCACTATGCACATTCAAGTCACTTTCAAGAGGGAATCAGAGTGCTTGAAGACTATGATCGTGCATGGATCACAGAAAGACTACAATCTCCTATCAAAGGCACTCCTGGCTACAGGATATTGATGATTGTGTCAAACAATCACAACTCCCAGAGCTGATTGAGCTATTAAGCAAGAGTCAATACGATATACAAACATCTGATGAAAGATCATTGTTGCATCAAGCCGCGAGGCTTGGAAAGAAAGAAATCTACCATCATTTACTCCAACTGGGACACTCGATACACATTCGTACATCAGATGGCAATAGACTACTGCATGCACTCGTTCAGGGCAATCTCATTGTGCCATGCGTTCCATTGATTGAAAATGAATTGGATGTCAATCAGAGAAACAAGGAAGGCAAGACACCACTGCACATCGCATCACAAACTTGTATCTCAGTGGATGCAGGATCTTGTATCTCAGTGGTGCCAATCCAAGCATTTTCGATCGTCAGAACAAGAGACCAGTAGATCTAGCAATCAGTGAACAAGTGGCACATTATCTCAAGTCAGTGACCAAGTCAACCAATCCATAACTGTCAGATACTAATGGCCAGATAAGAGCACATGGACCCTTTACTCGGAATCATCCCGTGTTCCGAAACGGTCGGAATTGTCCCGGCATTGGATAAAAGATGCTGAACTGCCACATCTCTTATGAAATCTGCTGCATCCTTTGTTGTGTTTGTTGCCGTTTATGTCATTTCATGGCTGATGCTTGAATGGCCGTGTTATGCCACTCACTGCCAAAAGAATCAAAATCCCAAGTACCGGACATTTCTGGCAATATTTGGTGTCTATCTGAGTCTGTGTGCCGTTGCACTCGTGTTTTACAATCGACTGCCATTCAAGGCTAGAATTGTGTTGGAAAAGGAGCCAACTCTTGTTCAAAAGTTGAGACAGCACAAGATCATCAACTACTGGTTGCCTAGATTGTCGCTGTTGGAGTGGATCCATCTGTTTGTTGCCATATCTCTTGCCACTGCTAGCTTCTCTGTCTTTTACGACTCTTTCATCAAAGCATTCACTTCTAGAAAAGGCTCAGTTGCTGCTGAATGGAGAGCCTTGAACAGAGCAAGTGGTCATTGGTGTGATATCATGATTGCCTTGAATCTGCTGCCAATTTCCAAGCATTCGTTCATCACCCACTGGCTCAGACTCACTACCAATGCATCTATTCGTTTCCACAAAGTAGCTGGCTCACTGCTTGGATTTGGTGTTCTCGTGCATGTTGTGAGTTACGCTGGCTTGGCAGTCCAAACCAATACTGACATTGGAAGAGACGTCTTTGCTATTGGTGTCAAGAATCCAAGATTTGGACAGTATGGCAACCTGTTTGGCTTTGGTGGAGTGCTAGCTTTCTTCTTGCTTCGAGTAGCTGCCATAGATGTGACACGCAGACGACTGTATGAGCTGTTTCTGATCTGTCACTGGCTGTTTGTTCCTACTTTCTTGGTCTTGGCTGGCCTGCACTCTGTTAGCACCATTTATTGGTCTTTGCCGCCACTCTCGCTCTACATCTTGGACCTTTGCTACCGATTCTACAACCGCACACAGTTGTATGATGCTGCAGTGTCTCTAGAGAATGGCAAGTTGATGCGTGTGACTGTGGATTGCAAAACGAGATGCGAACCTGGGCAGATCTTCCACCTCACTGTCCCAACGCTGTCACAGTTCTCTCATCCCTTCACTGTTGCGCACATTGACACTGAGAAAGTGTCCTTCTTGGTCAAAGCAGAACCTGGCAACACTTGGACCACTGCCTTGCTCTCCAAATGCGACCAAAAGATCAGAGTGGCCATGGATGGACCCTTCTCTGCTGATCCATTTGACTTGAAGGAGATTGACGTCCTTGTGTGTGTTGTTGCTGGATCTGGTGCTGCTGGTGCGTTTGCCATGCTCGAAGAAGCTTCCAAGAGACAAAAGAGGTCGTATCTGCACTGGACGACAAGAGAAGACATGCAGCAGTCATCCTTCTTGAAGCAACTGCCGTCTATCAACACATCTCTTTACAGTTCAAGATCTCAAAAGACTGGAATGGACGACAAGGGCAAATCAGAGATAGAAAACAGTCTAGACCTGACCAAGATCTTCAAGCACGAAGGCAGAGTGGGTGTGTACATCTGTGGACCTCCTGGATTCATGGAAGACGCTTTGAGAGCCGCTCAACCACATGCAGTCCTTGTCCACTGCGATTCATACCAGCTATAAAGTTTATTCGACGCATTCTTCACCTGGGGTGCCAAAGTAGAATCCAGTTTCTCTCTTGTCGACTACATCTTTGAACGAGACGCGAGTGCGTTGTCCGAGCGTGACCCCTTGTTCCAGTTCTTGTCCAAACACAACAGAGAATGGATGAATAGTGACATTTCCCTTGGCAGTGTGTCTCTTGAACACCAATCGTCCATGTTCCATTCTGTGGCCGCCAAAGTTGGCATAGATATCTTGAACAAAGTCAAAATCAGTGTCTCCTTTGAAAATCGATGCCATCTACTGTCAATAGACGTGCCTTGGGATCATATATTGGTGCATCCAACAGGATTCTGTCCAATCTGTCAATCTTGGCTCCACACATTCGTTCCAAAGCAGGATTGATCCAGCTGAGACCAATAAACAGATTGAAGTACACGGATCTGATATATCTCAGACGAATGTGTGTGTTGTAGAGATGGATAAGTGGATTCGTTGCCGTGAGTTCAGCGTATCCCTTCTCGTTGAGTGACGGTACAAATAGCCAAGCAACAAGGACATCGGCTAAAAGAATGGCACAACCAGCAATGGCGATACCCAACAGAGTCATCAATGGAACAAGGACTGCAAGTGGCAGATCTACCAGAGTGGGGAGTGTGTAGTTGACAGCAAGCACTGCACAGATAATCATGGCTGTACCGGTAGTC
The DNA here is from genome assembly GCA_025526955.1 of Gorgonomyces haynaldii. Lineage (NCBI taxonomy): Eukaryota > Fungi > Chytridiomycota > Chytridiomycetes > Rhizophydiales > Gorgonomycetaceae > Gorgonomyces > Gorgonomyces haynaldii. The sequence continues at coordinate 10,428 of JAHLJY010000023.1, read as the reverse complement.
CACACCAAGATAACTAGCAGGAAGAGAGTGTAGCTGACAATAGCAAAGCTGCTGTAGTTTGAGGCTGAATCTGCCATTTTGACACTCGGCATGGTCAACTTCTCGCTAAAGAACGATGTGGACTCTTGTACGATTGTGTGCTTTGGTACCACTGCATTGGTTGAAACAGCTGCATAGTCCTTGAGGATGGTGCCTTCAAGAAGATGCGCACGGAAGCCAAAGGTGCAGTTGTTGCCGATCTTGATTGGATGTTCCTTTGTAGGAGATATGAAACTGGTAGAAACTGTACATCTGTCTCCAATTGTCAAGTACTTGGCCTTTGATGGAGCGACGATCATCCAGGTATTGACTTGGGAAGACATGCCGATTTTGGCACCAAACAGCCGTAGGAGGAAGTTTCCTACAACAGGTCCATCAACCCAGAACTCCAACAGCATGCCTTGGCACAATCCAGCCAATCTGTCAACTGTCCAATCGAGGACAGATGTGATTCTGACTAACAGAGCGACCAAGAAAAAGTAGACAAGAGTAGACCCAACAAAGAAGATCATGAAGAGAACCATGTCGATCCAGACAGATGGCTCATTCTTCCAGAAGGACGTCAGATAGTACATCAGATAGAGAGAGGCAAGATTCACTCCAATGGCCACAAATGGGAACAAGATCCTCTGGATCTGCACAAATACAGACACCTTGTCTGCTTGAGAGAGAGACGACTGCTGGCCTTCTTCGACACTGAATCGCAACTTCTGTCCAGGATAGACTGTGGCCCATCCCTCCACTTGCGTTGACTCTCCCACCTCCACTGTGTCCATGACCAATCCCCGTGTCTCTATCAAGCGAGTGAGCAAGAGTCCAGACACAGATGCATGTGAACGACACGTCACAAGATCAAACTCTCGCACAAATGACTTGAATCTGACAGTGAAGATATCAGTCTTGACTCCCATCAACCAGTAGATGATATTGATGTAGGGTGTGTCCAGGAGATAGCCACCGACAAAGCGTTCCCAGATTCTGACGATTCTGTCAACAAACCACCATCTGAGGAACTGATAGGACCACAGACTGGTGTTGATGGGTTTGTAGTAGCCAATAATCATCCATTTCAAGAAGATCATCACAAGAGTGAGTGTGAGCATCCACAAAAGAGGCGTCACAATCAAGAGCAGTCCAGGACGAGTGCCAAATGTCAAGATGAGTGGATCCACTGCATCTTGGTGGTTGATGATAAAGTCTTTGCTGGTGATGTAGTTGTAAAAGTAAGCAGATGGAATTGTGCAAGCAGCAAAGACAACAAGCAACAGCAAGACGCCAAATGTCTGCCACACCACAAACAACGGCATGGGTTTGTCTTTTGGTTGGTTCTCTGGCATAATAGGTTTTGGTGGTCCTCTCTTCTTTGAGGCACTCTGCAGTTGACCACAGGCAACAGACTGTGCCATCGTGCAATCAATGTCGATGCCAAACTGAGACTTGGCAGCGTCAATGAATCTCGTCAGTTGCAAAGAGTCAATGCCATTCTCCACGAGTGTCTTGGACATGTCCGTCACTTGATAGCTCTCCAGCAACTCTTGGAAGGTCTCAAACTTGCGGCCAGCAGACAACTGAGACACAGACTTGATCTCGCCATTCAAGAATAGCTTCTTGGCTTCAGAGCGTCTGATTTTGCCAGATGTTGTTTTTGGCACTGTTCCTTTTTGGCAGAGCAGAATATCGGTCACTTGCAGTCCAAACTCGTCATCCAGCTGCTGCTTCATCTGATTGAGTGTCTCTGGATCCAGTTGCTCCTTGCCTAGTCTGTACTCGCAGACGATAGCACAAGTGTCACTGCCAGTCTGGAAGCAAGCAGAGCAGCCTGGTCGAATGTACTCTGTCAGATCTGTCTCAATCTTGCGCTCGATGTCTGTTGGATAGATGTTCTTGCCGTTGACAATGATGACATCCTTGGATCTGCCATTGACAAAGAGCGTGCCATCCTTGATGTATCCCAGATCGCCAGTGAGGTACCACTTGCCTTCCTTGCCTTCTAACTGGTAGTGGAATGCCTTGGATGCCTCTGGATTGTTGTAGTACTCTTTGACAACACCAGGTCCTTGCAGAAAGATGTCGCCAGTGATGCCATCTTGCAAGACCTTGCCACTTTCCTTGTCTCCAATGACTATTTTGAAGCCAAACTTTTCGGCGGAGGACAAGAGACCACAGGAAGCAACACCAGTGTCTGAATCAAACAGCACAGGACCAGTCGTCACACCAAGACAAGTCTCAGCCATGCCATACGACAACGCAATCTTCTCCAGTGGCAGTCCCCATTCACTGACAATATCATCGATCGTCGATTGAAACGTGGGTTCAGCACCAAGCGTGATGACTTTAAGACTAGACATGTCAAATCGCTTCTTGGCATCTCTCATGCGCTTGGCAGTCAATGCAAATGCAAAGTTTGGCCCGCCAGTAGCATTGCCTTTGTACTTTTCGATCACAGTGGGCCAAATGAGCGGATTCTTGATAAACGTCAAAGGATCGATGATGAAAACACTTGATCCCTTCATCATGGCAGTAAGACAAGAGTTCAATCCAAAATCATGGTAGATGGGCAACCTTGTGTCAACAAACAAACCAAGTCACGACGTTGGTTGTATTGTCAAAATTGGCGTTCAAGATCATAAATTTGCAACAAATCAACAGAGACTGGTGATGGATTGGAACTCCCTTTGGTTCTCCAGTGGATCCTGACGTGTACTGGATGAATGAGACTTCGTCATCTGTTGGCTCGTGCTCTACAAATGCCTCCATTTTTGACTTTGAGACAATAGCATCGGTAGCGACCCACTCTCGGAGTCCCTCTGGCCATTTCTTGGTGATGGAAGACAACTGGTAGAATCGCTTGTACTCCAAAGTCGTCAGCGCCACCGCAGCACCAGAGTTTTGCAGGAACACTTGCAGTTTCTTCAGATCGCCATCCAATCGCTTGGGATTTGGTGGATAGATGGAGACAATCACGACACCAATTCGAAGACAGCCGAGAAAAGCGACCATGTAGTCAATGACATTGAAGATTGGATACAAGAAGACCACTCTGTCTCCTGCCTTGAGGCCTTTTGACAGCAAATGAGAGGCAAGAACACCAGATTGCTGCCAGAGCTCAGAATACGTCATCTTTGCTCGGACCTCTGCCTTTGGATCAAGCATGGTAAAGCATACCTTGTCAGGCTGTACCGATGCCCAGTGCTTGACAGCGGAGTGAAAGTTGGCGAATGCCATCGAAAGTGTAAACAAGTGACTCTCGTGATATCTCTGGCCATCCAGGGATCCAGACTTTAAGAGCATCTCATTCCAGACTTACTTTCCCAATGTCTCTCGTGAGTCTGCCACTTGAGCTGCTGCTCGTGATCTGCGACGAAATGAACAACAAGGACTATTGCAGACTCTTCTCAATCAACAAGCAATTTCATGCCATGAGAAACAAACGACAGTGGAGAGTCAACGAACGCAATCGGTTCAATTTCCTGAGAAATGCACCACTGTGTGTGCTGGACAAGTATAATGGACTGCAAGAGATGGATCAGTACTATGCAAGGCGTCTGGAATCAATAAAAGAGGGGATGAAGTTGGAAGTGACTCAGAGACAGACCAGAGTGTATACAGTGACTCAGTCAGTTGTGATGGAAGACACTGCGCTGCATCCGACTTGCTTCGTTAGAGGCATCGAGCTCATGTGAGCATTGCTGATTAAGAGAGGCAGATGGACAAAGCGAGACTTGCAGTGCGTCGACTGCTTTACTATGTGCAGACTGCGCTATTGTACTCTCATGCACTCAACGGCATCCGCATCGACAAGATCACTCTCTTGCATCTGGCAGTGATGTCAGGAAATCTCAATGTCTGCAAGATGCTCGTAGATGCTGGAGCCGGTTTAGATTCAACTGTCGTTCTCTATGAATCATCTTAAGGCTATGGTGATCCATACTGGAGCCTGACACCACTTGGATTTGCAGGCAGATCTGGAAAACTTGACATCTTCCACTCACTTCCCAATATCCGATGTCACAGAAGATAATGATCCTGGAGAGCTTGGCACCATCCATGGTAGAACACCAATGCTGAGTTGGACTGGAATCCACTCACGATCTTCAATCGCGCATGCAGTTATGAAACTCTGGATCTCTTGGCCACTGTATATGTTTATTTCACTCCTACTCTTCAGCATCTGAATAGAGCGCACATCGTGGCTGCCAGAAACAGTCGGCTCAAGAGCTATGAGTGCCTGTTCGAAATGGGAGCAGATCTCACTTGCAGAGACGAAAGCTTGGAAATGCACTGGACATTGCTCTGGGGATGAAGTGTGTATATTTGCAAGTTTCTCATGGTACATGTACCACTAGCGATGTTGAAAGAGATGAAAAAGGGAGAAATGCTGCAAGTGGTCCTGTTGAAGGGCTTGAAAGACTTTACAGAGCTGGTGGATCTTGGAGTGCCTTTTCCACACGCACAACATACGAGACTCTTGAATCTTGCTATACGAGGAAGATTGCCACTTGTTCTCAAGTGGATGCTCACATTCAAGCCATTTCCAGATAAGAATCATCCAGAATGGCAAGGCGTGTTTGAATGACTGCTGCAGCTGAGAGATCGAACAAACTACACTCTGGCACGAAACTGCATCCAATGGGAAGAGAGTTATGATGATGCCATTGAACGACTGAGACAAGAAAAAGAGACAATCGAGTGACAAAAGAGACTGGATGCGATTGCGGACACGATCAAGAATTGTCCTTGGAAAAAGCTCCATGGGAAACACAGGATGGATTTGAACAAGGAGGAGAATGATGCAATCAAGCACAACAGAGCAGCTCAGCATGGCAACCCACAGGAATGGTTGAATTGGATCGAGAATGGGGAGAATGTAAACGAGAAAGACAGTGATGGAAGGACTCCGTTGATGATGGCTGCTAGGAGAGGCAACGTCAAAGCTTGTAAGCTGCTACTGTCGCATGGTGTAGATCCCAACATTCAAAATGCAGATTGTAAGACAGCTCTGGATTTGATATACACGTCAGACTCGGAGATATCTTTCAGCGAGTCATGCATGTGACAGAGTCAGTTTGAAGAAAGACTCCAAAGTGACTCAGAAACACACTATAGAGAGTTTCAAGCACTTTTGCATCTATCAGCGTGCTGCTGATGTATTTGAAAGTCATCTTCAATGATTGGTGCTCATTACAGATTTGATGCTCTATGTAGCCTGATTCTGTTGGCATTTCTGGGTATTTGCCAATAGCTAGAGACTCTGCCATCGTTGTTGACATTCAGGATCAGCATTGAATGAACACGTCACTCTTTGATGCTCTTCCATCTCATCTCTCCTGTCCTGGGGGGCATTGGAGACACAAGCTATCTTGTCTCCACTTTTGTTGGCAGCGACACTCAGGGAGATCTCGATGGCCAAGGGACAAACGCCAATTTATTCAATCCGAATGGTCTAGGCCGAGACAAGGACGGCAACCTCTACTTTACAGAGTATGACAGACACTGCATCAGAAAAGTTACACCATCTGGCCAAGTGACGACCATTGCCGGCCTCTGTGATACGCCAGGCTATCAAGATGGCACAGGAGCAAATGCTCGATTCCAAAATCCATACGGCATTGTCGTTGATGCTTCTAATGTCATTTACATTACAGACTGTGAGAACCATCTCATCCGCAAGATGACAACCGCAGGAGCCGTGACTACGTTTGCTGGCAGTACCGTCGGCTTCCGAGATGGAGCCTCCAACGTGGCCCAGTTCCATAACCCTAAGCACATGGTCTTTGGTGCCTCTGGCAATCTATTTGTGACTGATTACAACAATCATCGCGTTAGAAAGATAGCTTCAGATGGCACAGTTTCTACTTTTGCTGGCGATGGCTTTGCTTCTTCTGCTGATGGAGTCGGTACTGATGCTTCTTTTTACAACCCAGGTGGTATTACCATTGATGCCAACGGCAATCTCTACGTCTCCGAGCCTATGAGCTCTTGCATCAGGAAAGTGACCCCAGGTGCAAAAGTATCGCTGTTCTCTGGTGAATGTGGCACTTCAGCGTATGTGGACGGGACACCAGATGATGCGCGTTTCTTGATGCCCTTTGCACTCGCCTTTGACTCTGAAGGCAATATGCTTGTCTCAGAATTCTCCTCTGGCAGTGTTCGCAAGATTGCACCCAATGGCTATGTCTCTACTCTGGTTGGCTCATCTGCTGTTGGCTATGCAGAAGGATTTGATCTAAATGCTCGATTCAATCAAATCTTTGGCATCGTTGTCGCAAGTCAGGGAGTCATTTATGTGACTGATGTGTTAAACAATCGCATCAGGAAGCTCGAGCCTTACAAGCAATGTGTTGTTGGTCCATTCACGACTGTTGGCAGTTGCACTGGTTCCATCACTGCGACATATCCTGTTGCTGCCAAATCCATTGGTGATCCATCGTGCACTTTGAGCATTGCCTCTGCCACGACTGTCATTCCTTGCAAGAACTGTGTCTTGGGCTCTGCCACCGCTGTTGGTATTTGCAATGGTCAATCGATCTCTGTGACTCAACCAACTTTAACTGCAGCTTCTTATGGCAGTCCATGTCCTGCTACTTCTACCTCTGCTGCTTGCCAGAACTGTGTGCTGGGTGATGCGACTGCTGTGGATACTTGCAACGGTGGATCTGTGACAGTCACACAACCAACTCTCACATCCTCATCTGGCTTTGGACAGTCGTGCACGCCTACTTCTTCCTATGCGCCATGTCAAGACTGTGTGTTGGACATTCCAAGAACGACTGATGGTGCCGAGTGTGCGGAAGGAGCAATCCAAGTCACGCAAGCAACGCTCACACCACCATCTGGTCTTGGCAAGACTTGCACACCAACAGCTTCGTTTGCTGGATGTCAGGACTGTGTCTTGGATGCTCCGACACCTGCTCCTGGTGCATCTTGTGTCTCTGGCACCATCTCTGTGACTCAGTCGACGCTCACGACTCAGGCGGGATTGGGCAAGACTTGCACGCCAACTGTGTCACAGACACCATGTCAGAACTGTGTGCTTCAGACTCCTGAGCCTGCTCCTGGTGCTTCTTGTTCGAATGGACAGATTTCTGTCACACAGTCGACTCTTACGACTCAGTCTGGCTATGGATCCACCTGTGCATCAACTTCCACTGCTGTGCCTTGTCAGAACTGTGTGCTCGACAGTCCAAAGACAGTGAGTGGTGCCAGCTGTGTGAGTGGCTTGATCTCTGTCACTCAAGCGACACTCACTCCAGCATCTGGCTATGGATCCACTTGCACTCCTACTACCAGTGCTGTTCCTTGCCAAGACTGTCTCCTGGACGCACCAAAGACTGTCAGTGGAGCAGAGTGTGTGAATGGATTAATCAGTGTGACACAGGCAACACTCGTGACGCCATCTGGCTCTGGAGTGGCATGCACTCCAACTGTTTCTGCAGCTGCTTGTCAGGATTGTGTCCTTGGATCCATTGAGCCAGCACCAGGTGCGCAGTGTGTCTCTGGACAAATCTCTGTCATCCAATCCACTTTGACAACGCAATCGGGACTGGGCAAGACATGTACACCAACTGCCTCTGTAGCTGCTTGTCAAAACTGTGTTTTGGATGCACCATCGACTGTGTCTGGTGCCAGCTGTGTCAATGGACAGATTTCTGCGACTCAAGCAACACTCACTCCAACATCTGGATTTGGATCGAGCTGTCCAGCACCAACGACTGCTATTCCATGCCAGAACTGCGTCTTGGGATCTGCAGTGCCAGTTGGTTCTTGTGTCTCTGGATCTGTGTCTGCCACACAGTCCACCATCTCTTCTCCAGTGAATGGACAGTTGTGCACTCCAACACCCTCCCTTGCTTGCCAAGACTGTCTCTTGTCTGATCCAACACCAGTCAGTGGAGCACAGTGTGTGAATGGCCAGATTCAAGCATCGCAGTCTACCATCTCAGCTTCACTGAACAATGGCAAACAGTGTACTCCAACCGCCTTTGTGTCGTGTACTGTGCAACCAACTGGACAGTATCATCCATCTGGTGAAGAGAAAGTGGGTGGATCTCTTCTGGCAGCCATTGGCCTGGCTCTTGGTGTCATTTTCTAATAGATTTCTGTTTGAAGATGTCTGTGTACTGTGGCTTAGAAGCACCGCCTCACAAACCGGACGCCGTTTTTCCTCTAGAATGAGCATTCCTTCCATCTTTGCCAAAAGAGAAGGAGAGTACCTTGGTGCAGGTGGATTTGGTGTCGTTTTCAAGCAAGACATCCAGGGAACTCAGCGTGCAGTCAAGTGGTTGAAAGATGGCGCTTCCATTGAACTGGTCCAGAAGGAATCAGAAGCCATGATCAAGCTCAAGCACGAGAATCTGGTTGAGTTTGTGGGACTAGCCATCTCTGGCAAAGGCATTGGTCTCATCATGGAACTCATGACTGGTGGTGATCTCAACGAATATCTTCACGAGCCGCTAGCCAAGAGAGAGAGAACACTCACTGCGGAGATGCAGAAGCGATGGTCTATTCAGATCACATCTGGATTGGAGTACATTCACTCTGAGCAGATTGTGCACAGAGACATGAAATCTATGAATGTATTACTGACTGGCGATCTCTCTAGAGCCAAGATCTCAGACTTTGGACTGGCCAAGGCAGAATCCATGTCCAAAAGTAGCGTTGGTGAAAGAGCAGGCACGGAAATCTACTGGGCACCAGAACTCAAGAATGACAGAAGAAACACACCAGAGTCGGATGTCTATGCCCTGGGCATGATCATCTATGAGATTTATGCCAGGGCAAGCGTGGATGATAAGTTCAAGGACACAGATGTTGAGAAGCGTGTCAAAGATCCATCTGTGAAGCAGATCATTCAGCAGTGTCTCTCAGTTGACAAGAGAGAGGCCATCCTGTGCCGAGATCATCCAGGCATTGCACAGTGCAGATGAGAGTCTTGAAGTGCAAGAGCCAGAAGAGCAGGTACAAAGAGCACGCATGCATGGAAGAGCACTCCTGTCTGAATATCCACGACTGTCCAGCAATGACTCATCTGAACAGCTTTTCCCCAATGTTGCATCCCTTTCTTTGCATCCATCTGCCAAATTCAAGTCCAGAGAGCTACCAGCTGTTGGAGAGAAACAAGATTCTGGGTACAAAACGCCTTCCATGCAATCAGCTGTGAAGGAAGATCAGGATTACAAGACTGGAATGGAGTTTTATGAGATCAAGCAGTACAAAAATGCCATCATCTATCTGGAAAAGGCAGCCAATCGTGGACACACTGAAGCAGAGTTTAGATTGGGCTACATCTACAACAAAGGAAACGGATTGGACAAGGACTACAAGACGGCAATGTTCTGGTACATGATAGCTGCCAAGAAGAACCACTATGATGCGATGGCTGGAATTGGAGGGCTGTACTTGCACGGTCGAGGCGTAGACAAAGATGTCAACAAGGCAAAGCGATGGTACGAGAGAGCACTGGAAGGTGGTTCACCAGTAGCTCAGTGCGGTATTGGATCCATGCATCGAGAAGGAATTGGGTTTCCACAAGATTACACGAAGGCAGCGGAGTGGTACTTGAAAGCTGCCAAGCAAGGATATGTATCTGCACAGTTCAACATGGGCAGGGTCTACGAAAAAGGCGAGGGAGTCACTCAGGACTATGGAGTAGCCATGGAGTGGTACTTGAAAGCTGCAGATCAAGGGGATGTAGATGCGCAGAACAACCTTGGCAGATTCTACCACCAGGGATTAGGTGTCCCAAAAGACTTTCAAAAAGCCAAGATGTGGTACCAGAAAGCCATTGAAGGCGGCTGTGAGTCAGCAAAGAAGAACTTGAACTTGCTGCAACCGATCACCTAGAGTCGTCTATAGCATGCTACTGGTGGGATTCCAGAGCCACTTGATTCAATAAGCATGATCTCTCCTGTCTGTGTGAATCACCAACTAGGAATCTGAGACAAAGGCTCTCTCCACGTTCGTGGCGTTTTTCTTTTCTCATGCTCAGTGATTTGCCCATTGAGTTGTTGCAGCTGGTTGCTCGGTGTCTAGAGCCAATAGACTACTTCAGACTCAAGTCTGCCGGTCGTTGGTTGAACCTGGCCTTGTCCATGTCTGGATTTCTGATCAAGCAAGAGAACCTGGCTTGGCTGTTGAGAAGAGCACCTGTTGAGATACTGCAAGGCTGCAAGTGGCCAAATGACATCTCTACCGACAATGTTGTGGTTCTGCTGGCGTTCTGCAGAGGCGTCAAAGATCTCTGTCTCAGATTGATCAGAGGGAAGCAAGTACACTTGAAAATGTGGAAAGGACCACGTGTAGATGATGAAAGAATACTCGTTCGGTCATTTTGGCTCAAACGGCTAGAATGGATAGTGATACACAATCGCACACCAAACACCACAGCTC